>JAZGTI010006915.1:3745-22558 GCA_036877585.1 Botia kubotai | reverse complement strand
AATAGCATTATGGATATCTATTTAACATTTTAAGAATATTTCAGAGTTTGGGAACATTGGCCCATAACGCCTAGTGTCTTATGAATATCAGTAGGAAATTTTAAAGGCTAAATTTGTGGACACTGATATTGAAGTAGATCTGAAATATATAGGGAATTATTTCTCTTTGGGCAACATAAATTACATTTAGTCCTTTAAGTGTAGGCAGACTAAAAGATTTGGCCCTAATTCTAATCCAGATGGTGTAAACGTGTTTGTTATTGGGATTAGGGCAAGTGTGTGGCATGTGGCCGGCTTTATTATAAAGTAGATTTAAAAATCCCCGTCCCCCAAAGGCCTTGCCAGGATGACACGTGGGGGTGATGTCATCAAGCTGTGATTGCGGTAATGACATGTCCAGATGCAGAGAGGTGGAATGGCATTGCTAAATCGCCTCTAAAGATACGACAGCAGGTCAGACTGAAATTCGGTAGGGACGGATATGATCATTTACACTTGAGGTACATGTGAATGGAATTTGGTTTCTAGTGCTCTGGGGAGCCCCAACAGGTTTAGGCTCCTAAATTTAGGAGCTATATACTGACGGAGAGACAGGGGAAATCCACCCATGCGTTCTCCATCCATCACAATCTAAAAATAACAGTATTAAAAATCATTTTTCATTCTGATTTATGCTTGTGGAAAGTGTGTTTGAATGACAAAGCACGTGTGTTCTGTAAACCTGCTATGAAATGGCATGTTAAGAGGATTTTCACATCTATTATTGGAGCCTCATTAATGAGTGAACATACAGACTGTAAGTTACTGTAAGACTGTAATTTTTAGATCGTATATGACCCCTCTTCCCATTGAGTGCTAGCTTTATCTAAATACCTTTATTCAAGAGGCTGTTTACATGACAACATTGTTCAACCAAAAGCTGAAAACCTTTTACACGTTTTGGCTGTTTGTTTACATGACAATGGAATTTTGGGGTGCAGAAAATTCTTTTGAAAACAGGTTTCAAAGTGCAAGTTGTGCAAAAATGATGCTGTTTTTGTTTTCTTTGTACCCCAAAGTCAGCTAAACCAAATCATATCATAATTTCCTTTTGGGGCTGTGTATTAAACAGAAGTCTGTGGAATGTCCCCATTTAGATAGATATGTAAATGTGTGTGTGTGGTAAAGGAAAGTTTAAGCTAGTGAAGCACCTGGGAAGCATTAAAGAATATTTAAAAAAGTGATTTACCTGTGTGCGAGTCAGAGGAAGAGTGTGGTACAGTTCTGCAAGGGTAGTATTGTTTAGAAAGTATGTTAGAAACCTTACACCAGCTACAGAACACTATAAAAACAAGCATGCACACACATGGATATCCCCAGCTGAGTTTTTTAAGCATTAATGAGCCCCACCAAGTACAGTACTCAGCAATCATTGCAATTACAGCCTTCCATTACAAGACATTACAACCTTGGCCAAGTGTGTGTGTTTGTGTGTATACATGTGCTGCGTGAATTGTGTGTTCTAAGCAAAATAAAGCCATAGTATTATATCTTTGGAGCTGCTTTAGAAAAACTACAGAATAAGTTTCTTTGTGCATTTCATTTTCTATATACAGTTTGTTTGTGATTAACACTTTTGTGTGTGTGTGTGTGTACTATCTCTCTTTGTGAGAACCAGTGTGACCAGTTAGACCATCAAAGTGAGGACAAAAAGAGTAAAGCAAGGACATTTTGTCCGTTCCTCAATTTCTGACACTATTTTAAAGTGCTGTTTGGGGGTTAAGGGTAAGGGTTAGGAATTTAGTTGTGATGGTTATGGTTAGGATAATAGAGATTGTCAATAAATGTTCTTATAAAACTGTATGTACGTGTCTGTGTGGGTGTGTGAATGTAAGATGATTATCAAATCGTGCAGTGATAACCTGAATCATCACATTTTGAGGTTGTGCCCGATCGAGTGCACTAAATACAAAGAAATTCATAAATCTACGTTAATCCATGTTAATTCAATGTTAATTCAATGTTTCACTCAGATTATGCTGATTATATAATTTTCTAAACAAAAATTGTATTCAATTGGGAAAATGCAAAACGGGCATTTTTAGAAGCGCTCTCAGACTTTTGGACATACTTGCATGTGCACAGATGTTTCTCCATTATTTCCTTTCCTCTGCCCCTCCGAAAGCATTGTTGGGAACTCTGCAGGGGTTGGAAAGGTTTTTGGCATAATATATAACCAATCCCATCCTGATCAACAAAAGCCAACAGACTCGAGCTTGGCCTCCACAGTATAACTGCACCCAATCAAACAAACATTTTAAAAATAGAAGCAGAGAAGATATGGATTTGCCAGCAACCACGGCTGACATATAACCTTGTGAAAAGTTTATACACTTTTATCTGTTGTGAAATTGCCAATGAATTCCCAAAGTCACTATCACACAATTGGTTGTGGGCAAAAATATGTTGTTCTGTGTGTGATGACGTTTGATAGTGTGATCTGACAGAGTGTGTATCTACACAAATATGCAGTTTATTTAGAAGTGTTGTGTTTGAGTGATATATTTATCCTCAAATAAAACTACACTACACTGTGAGTCACGCAGCAGTGTGTGTTTCCAAATGAAGAGAGAATTAAAAAGGTGAAGGTGCTTTGTTTGGATGGTTAAAAAGTAGAAGATTGTACAAATACACACACCTTAGCAGTTGAAGCCAAAAAAACACTAAAATGGGTTTCATGGCCAGCTGCCTGAATTTGATTGGTCTACAGTTTGACTTCAACCAGATGTTGCCCATGAGATCACATACATGGTAAAGCAGATATCTCTCTCTCACACACACACACACACAAAGATTATCTCCCACTACCCTTCCTATGAAAATATACACATTAATATATACCCATAAAAAAGCATAGCAATTAAGGCCAATAGCTTACATTGTAATTCAACACATGCTGGGTGACCCTGCTAAAATCCCATAAGAAAACTTCTATTGCGCAACACTTTGGAATATTGACTGGATTTATTTTGATCAGTTAATTTGGACATTCTGCAGTGTAACACTTTTGTATATTAACTGCTAAAATGTATAATTGATTGTTTACCCAAGTAATAAAATAAAAGTAAAATAAAAGTATGATAAAAGTACATAAAGTACACTACAATTTTAAACAAAGTTAGAAACAAAGTTGGTGATAGAGTTGCAAAAGTTATAGATTGCAGCTTTAATGTATGTGTAATATGGATAATGTACAGTGAGTCGGTCAGGGTTCTAATCACCCTGTCAGGGCTTATGTTGTAATATTATTATTAATATTATTGTGATATTATCCCTTACTTATACTGGTTACTCAGATGGATGAGTGGTTAAATCTGGATTTGAAAGTTGGAGGAAATTAAGATTCCAAGTCACAGCAGACTGTACTGTTTCTACCAAACCTCAAAATGCACCAAAGACTGTGCAGTAATGTACAAATTACACATTTACCCTCATTGAGGTTATAATAATTGGACTGGTTATTTCTAGAACATTCCACAGGCCAATATCATGTAAATATGACAGAAATGTTCAAGGAGCTGTGAAACACTTTTCCTGAATAATGTTCCAAAATAATTCCTCACAACTCCATTGGAAACACCACACCCTCGTTCTCCTCTCTCTCTCTCTCTCTCTCTCTCTCTCTCTATGTATCTATCTCATTCTCTCACTCGCTGTGAACTTTGTGAGTTTCTTTTTATCACCGTTTGCTTTATGATTTGGGCTGTATTTGATCGCTCCCTGCAAGTCTGATGAAAATCACTTTGTGAACATAAACAACTAATAAAGTAAAACACGTGCTCGCCTCTCCTCCCACTAAAACCACACCAAACACTGCCATGTCATGTGACTTTATGGAGGCAGGCCAGGGAAACAACACGCAACACATACACACACACACCACAATCTCACACACACATCCACATGCCTGCAACACACAAACATGGCAGATGTCTGCAGATAAAACCACTTTTGTGTACACAGAGCAGAGCTAAATGTTCTGTCTCAACCTTATCTTCACTGTTTCTCACATTTTTCTTCTTTAAGCACACACACACACACACACACACTCAGAGCCAGCAGGACCATGCTGTTTTCATTAGTACCCTGTGTGTTTTATTGCCGAAATCGTTCTGCTATGGTCAGGAACCTGATCCAAGCCACAAACAGAAACCATGGCAACCCATTTTTGTGGGAATTCTTTTGCATGACCCCTGTACACACACACACATACATACATACATAAAGTCACTCATTGGAGTGACTTCATATATTTTCTCTGACCTTAAAAACCCAACATGTACTGCCAGACAAACAGCCAGCATGACACTCATTTTTGGGCGCTTGAGCACGGAGCACACACACTCTTACATCATCCATTTTCATATGCAAAATCCTTTCCACTGACTGGACAATGTACAGTACATTTAGTTCTGTATTATTTAGCCTCCTGTAATTGATACTCTGCTCTTGTTATTTGGCTGAAAGAAGTAGACATACTGCACATACATTCTTATGCTACTGTGGCAGCAACAAACCTTAGTTCTCAAGGGGACAATAGACAATAACTTGAGTTACCCTTAAATATCTATGCCATTAAACCAGATATGTTATTATTTAGGTTGCTCACTATACTTTGACAGTTTAATTAGCCTACTTACTGTTGTAGCGCCCCTTGTGGCTACACTCAGAATACATCACACTTTGTATCACTTTATGAACAGTGTTTCTGTACATTATGGAATGCAGTATTGCCTGAAATCAAGCCTGAGCAGCTATAAAGCATTTTGGGTTTTTACGTACCTGAGCAGAGTAAGTTTAGGGCCTAAAATTTCTAACATTTAAAACATAGCGTGGTGGTACCTTTGTTTCCCGTCTGGAGATGATTAATAAATTGGCCTTGTATATCCAATTATATACTCCAGTGCTTGTTATCAAGTTAATTAGTTTCCTTTACTGCATTTAATTAGCTTTAAAGTGCCTTCAATTTCTCTTTGTGTAGAACCACTGCGGTCTTTCATTAAAAATCAGCATGATGTACTCTCTTCGGCTTGAAGCTGTAGACAATTTAATCCAGAATATTTAAAAAGGGTGTATAATGAAGATCATTTTCAAGCACACTCCTCTCTCTCTGGAGCAAGACGTCTTACTCTGTGCTAATGGCCCTGTTTGAAGTCTGTGTTTAATGGCAGGGAACTCTTTGTCAGGATTATAGATGTGTGCCATTTGCGTTCAGCCTGAGAAATGGATTGTGGGTTATGGAGGCGTGTGATGTAGATGTGTGTGCGTGCGGTCTGGGTAAGAAAGATTTTTTAATTTGTCATGACTACTTTCATTACTTAAATTATATGCAACTGGGGGCTGATTTATTTTGGAAAGTAATAAGTTTAAGACAGTAACAGCCAAATAGTGCTGTCGTCAGTGTGTGTGTGTGTGTGTGTGTGTACACTAACACAGTGACACACACGCACACACACATTTTATGATTTATTGTATTTCTCTCTCTACTGTAACTGGGATAGTGAAACATCCCATATGATTCATTGTATTACCATGATCAATGTGTCACACTGTAGGTCTGATTGCTTTCATGTTGTTGCAAGGAATTCTGGGTAGAGAGAATGTGTGCGGAATGTGTACAAAACACTTTAATTATGAGTGAGGCTCTAGCTTTGAAGGAATAGCTCACTCACAAATTAAAGTGCTGTCATAATTTACACACCCTTATGTTGATATGTTGAAGTTTGTATGACTTTCTTCTGTGGATCATAAACAGAAAAATGCTTAAGAATGTGCTAATCGCTCTTTTGTATGTAATGAGTGAGTGAGGATCTGACATCATTCATTATATCTGTCAAAGTCATTATTCCCCTCCTCTCATACTTCATTTGAATGTCCACATATTCAAATTTGTCACAATTGGTCATGTGATGCAATCGTGAATGACAATTGGTTGCTTTAGCCAAGCAGGTTGTGTCAAAAGGTGTCATATTTAAATAAATGGAGATAGCAGAGGACAACGTTTTCAGTGAATAAGTGAATAACTTCAATTTTTGTTATACAAAGATGTCATGTGACTTCAACAGACTTGCACAACTATATATATAATGTAAATATATATATATATATATAAACCGCTTGTATCATTTTTAGAATCAGTTATAGATGACAGAATCCTTTTCACCTACATCTTTGGTGAACTATTATTTTAACAATTGAGAGGCTGTGTGTATGTGTTTGTGTGTATGTAAGTGTGTGTGTGTTACTGGTGTACCTGGTGTGTGCCCAGGGTCACACAGCACATAAAAGAGCTCAAGAGGGAGAGTAATGAGACATGTGAGGTGTTAAAAAGGTAGAATGAGTAATAGAAGACGAGGGTGGAGGTTAGATGGTCCGTGCTCTGCTTTAAAGGGTTCTTTGTTTTAAAGATTTGGAGACACCTGGCTAAGCCGAGTCCAAAACATAAGACTTTTAAACTTCAGAATTATAAGGATTCATCTACAGGTGCACATACCAACATACCAGAAATGAACTTTATTAACCATAAATGTATGTTTAGGTGTGCTTTTATTTACCTTTATGAGAGATTATTTTTCGGACATTTTAACAAACTTTTTTTTATTGAAATAGTTACTATGAAAATATAGTGTATATTGAAATATAGTTACTATGCTCTTATTATAATCCTCTGATTATAATAGTTAGTTAGTATAAGAGATTGACACGTGCACTAAAGATGTTAATGAAATGTTAATGTGTCAGTGTTAATGAAGTGTCAGTGTTAATGAGGTGAATAACACTGTCCATTGATTTCAATGCAGAAATGTAATTAATACAAAATTCTCCTTTGTATTCCATGACAGAAAGACAGTCATGCAGGTTTAAAATGGCATAAGATTACATGGAGACAAAATGTTGTTTTTTATATCAATAATATTTTCAATGCCCCCTCTTTCATATACATTATTTTGTTACTACCAGCATCCAACTGTGAACCAACAGTCTTATTTTAAAAGATATAACCTATGAAATCATGTGTGTAAAAAATTACATATTTAACCAGATTTCTATTATTTTACTACCTCCACGCTATTTGTCACGATCTATGACAGCATTGCCTACAGGAAGTGAAGCGTCTCAGTTTAACTGTGTGGAACTGTAACAGTGACCTAATTCCGCCTAGAAACATTCCAAAAATGGTCTGAAAACATCTTAGCACGGACCTGGATGGATATTATTGTAGGACAGAGATGTACAGAAACTGTTACTACAGTAGAAAGCTATAAACTACAAACCTCCTCCCCCACACACACTCCCCTCCCCCCTCAAAAATTTGTGGCAGTGTTTCCTTAGCAAGTTTCACTGACAATATACTGCAAGTATAAAAACCATATGGCTAATGAAATTAAACTCTGACTGAACTGAAATTAAACTCTGAACTGAGATTCATGAGCTCAAACAAATATGATGTGGGACGGTAGAGCACTTGCATATACATTACAAATGGGCACCACATTTTGCCTAACCTACACCTATTTTGTCTCAGTAATTCTTTAAACCCAAACCTTGGCCTATTATTACTGCCCACCAGGTCATACTCATAAGAACATAAAGCAATTTCCAAATCTGTGCAAAAGAGGATGATCAACACTACCGGGAAATAATCACATTAACACGCCATACTGACACTGTCTTGTTTAATCATTCAACAGTCACCTGAGTCAATAAATATATGCCTGGCTGGACAGGTATCACCAAACATGGTGTTTCACTGAGGTAGTTTCTACGGTAGAAATTTATCTACAGTAGTTAGAAAAATTAAATCCACCGATACATTTTCCCTCTTCTTTGTTTGGTGGTTCTGGGCAGATAACAGTAGGTGGAAAGTACAGAGCGGTCTGTGGGGAACGAGCCCTCTGTTGTTGACTGATATATGATACCAGCTGACATCTGGCACCCTGTCAGATTGGCGTCCCCACAGCACACACACACTTTAAGAGCATTATTACTCACGACCCAAAAGATGCTCTCTCATAAGTACAGGTCCCAGTAGGACCGTAGTCTACGGGCTGCTGGCACCACTGAGACACACGCACACCAATACCACACACTTACAGCCCCGGTCCCTCACGTAGTACAGGCTAGACAGAGGTTATTCTGGGAGAGTGGAGGGTGTAGCACCCCCTTATGAGTTACACGACGGAGACCGACCGTCTGACCGGGTGTGTGAGAGTTCGGTTACAGGGAGAGGTAACGTCTGTTACTCACAATATTCTGACATTTGCCATTGTGGTCTGGTATGTGAGAAATGTGTTTGATCTACTCAGTGGTGGCTACTCAGCTCTGCTTTCATATGCGATATATACAGGTGACATGTGTGAGAAAACTCCAGTGTAAAATTCTTTCTTAACCTCCAACAACCCTTCATTTCTCATCTGTCACTTAAACACTGCAGCTGCGTTTTGTGCGAGGTTCTCCTGTTACCCGTCTCCTTATCTCACAGATCACACACATAAATATTGACGAGACTCAATATACACTCAATGGTATTTGTCCTATAAGCAACTCTGTTAAATCAAATCTATTATGTATTATTATCTACTTTGTATTTTTTATGTGTTTTATAAAAAAACGTTTGTGTGTTTAGGCACAAAAAATATGAATTTCTATAAAAGCTCTAGATGAAATGTATATCTCAACAAATCTTTTCTAAAGAATAATCTCTTTTTCATAATATACTTTCAAAATAAAGTCAAATCAAGTTTTGAATCAATTTTTTTCATATTGACCCCCACATATATAGATATATCATACATATCATAGATATACATGTAATCATACATTGTTAATAGATGTATGTTTCTTACATCTCAAAATTTAATTTGATATCAGTTTAATATATCTGTATGTATATCTGTATTGGTATGTCTAAACACATATTACACATCATCAGCAGCCCATATCATCATATCAACACTGTGAACCTCTGATTTAAATTACAACCTTTCGGTTTTTAGCCCAGGGCTGCCTAAGTATATCGTAGCACCAGTTGACACCAATGATCTCTACAATCATCTTAGGCTCACTGTGTGGCCATACTAACACTGGGGAAATGGTGATGTTTTATAGATACACACACTGAAACACAATCTATCACCAATGATCAAGTTTACCTTATCTATAAACCCTACAGAAACACAGTATTACCCTGCCAACAGTAAATGGTTACTAGACAGACTGTAGTTGGACTACAAGTCGAGTCTGTAGTTTCACATGTACAACAATAATCCAAATGCAATGAATTACCACTGCCATCTAGTGGTGTGTTTTATATCGTTATATTATTGACAAAGAATCATCACTCGCGTTGAGGGAAAAGGCTTATTTAATTACCAGCTAAGAAGGTCATGCTCTTGCCTGAGGAACCTCTGCAGCCGAGGGGTGAGAGGGCTGCCATTGGTCTGTCAAACCTGCATCCTGGAAACTGTAGCTCTGGGGGCGTGGCTTTCCATTACCAAACAAACACATGCCATCTGCATTTTACTGTCCTTTATGGACAAAGAGGGGATTCCCTGTTATCTTTATGACATTCCAGGGGTGGGAGGGATATAGGGAGGGAAAGAGAGAGAGAGAGAGAGAGAGAGAGAGAAAGGAAATCTGGTCTCAAACTCAAAGCAAAAGAGCATCTGGCCCTCATCGTCATGCCGCATTGCTTCCACGACCTTCACCCTGTTATACGAGCTACAGTTACGCAGTTTGAATAGTTCTGGTAACCTAAACCCTATGCTAGTCCCTGTGCTCCCATCACTACAACTATCACCTGCTTCTCAGAGCCCAGGGCCAAAGCCGAGGAGAGCTCTTGCTGCTGGTAACCCTGGAGCGAGGATTGTGTGTCAATGATTTACTCAGCTAAGTGGCTATGTGGGAGCATTTTTTCAGTGTTTAATGGACAAATGGAATGTTTGCGATAACCAGGAGTCATTTCATGGCTCATTGACACCCAGCGTCGATGTTTCCCTTCACAGTTTAAGAATTCCTCGATGCCTTTTGCGGGCAATCAACATACCAACCAAGCGGTTATGTAATTTGTCATCTCAATGCACGGCACCTTAAACTTCTGGAATACACTTTGCACATTTGACCTGTGGTTATAGTTTGTGTGAAATGGCAGTGGAGATGAATCTAAGATCTTATTCTGCCATCTGTTGGTCATTGCATTAAGAGCAGGAGATTTGATTACCTATACCTACAGTATAATTTTCAGGCACCAACAAAATAAGACAAAAAGACAGTGACAGAAGACAGTGTTTTTGTGTCATTGTGTTTTTTTCATGCAGATTAAATATACATGACACTTAAAACTAAAATTCAATAACTATGTATCTTTGATATAAAAAAATACCAGTGATATACTGCATTTACATTTGTGAAATGCAAAACAGGTTTGTCAATACTATAAGCTATAAACCTTGAACATCTGTTTAGAAACACCACATTAACCACAATACCTAAACAGTTATTTCATTCTGGCATCGCTGTTTCCTCCCTGTGACATCATTAGAAATTAGATGGAAGATGAAGGGGGTCAATAATAATTTCAAATCAAAGGTCCTTAATTTTCTCTCTCATCTGGTGTTGAGGATGTTAAAGTTACCGATTTACTTTCGAGCACACTTTCTGCATACTACTTCAGTTTCGCTTTATTAATATTTGACCAATTAAGGTCACACGAACAAGCTCTGTGGTTATAAGTAACTTCAAAAATTCGAAGGAGCTTTAATGTAGTTTAGAATGCCGTCTGATTTTAGTAACCGATCGTAAAACATGCCTGGTTAGGATACAGTATAAAGAGGATGCCTATAAAATACGCCCACAACAATACTAATGAATAATGCAGTTTCTGAGAATACAGGTTCTTTATACATCATCAAAATGGCACATTTTACCAAAAACAACAGTAACCATCTTAAATTACAAAAAGAATCCAGTTTTATTTAAAGTAAGGCACAATACAATAATTACATTGTATATAGTGACCCTATGACATGTCATTTGACCAGTTTATTATCACTCTTAGAATTAGATTGAAAGCAGATTGTGGTTTCTTCAAACCACCCTGAGGGCGGTTTCTAACTCTACTCATGGAGGACCTCCAACAGTAGACATTTTAGACGACCCTCTTATCAGAAACCCATTTCAGGTCTCTGAAGTAGTACACTACTCTACTAACAAGCTAAATCAGTTCAATTAGGTGTGTTTGATTAGGGACGCATTCAAAACAGTGAACTGCTGAAGATTCAGCAGGAACAGAGTTGAGAACCAGTGGACTAAGTGCTAATGTCAGGTAAGTGCAATTTCTGCATGTATTTTCTCTCCAGATAGCTTCATTTCAAAATTACAGTTTAGTGTAGCGTATGTATTTCTTCCCAGAAGGCACCTCCTTGGTGGCAAAGCCAGCTGGGAAGAGCTTTTTGGCCTCGTCTTCTGAGAGAGAGGGAATGACCATGACTTCCTGACCAGGCTTAAACATGGAGAGAAAAACACATTTAGTCCAAACACACATTGTACTGTACATGAAGTTTAATATATTAAGTTTAATTTAATATATTAACTCAATACTGACAGAACAAATTATTTTCTAATTCCAGTGCTGCTTTATCAATACTCATAGTCTCCTTACACTCACAAAATTCAAGAGTTCAAATCTTACCTTCCAGTCCACAGGTGTGGCCACTTTTTTCGTTGCTGTCAACTGCAGAGAGTCTACGGCACGGAGAATCTCGTCAAAATTGCGCCCCGTAGTGGCCGGATAGAGAATTGACAGCTTAAGTCTCTTATCGGGTCCTACAATAAAGACCTAAAATACAGGATATATGGCGAGCGGTGTTACATTTACACATGCGTCATCTAGTTTTATTTGCTGGTCATGTAAAGGCATGTCAACATATTTAAAGACTCTCGTTTCACAGCTATATTAATTATATACTACTAGTGAATGGACATTGCTTTAATTATGTGATTTTGCCATTTCAGCTGTACCAGTTCAGCATATACAATTTATCAGTGTATTTATTTCCTAGGAATCAAACCCATGACCTCAGCATCGCTAGCACAGGAGTACAGATAAGTCAATTTTCCTCAGGCTTAGCACTTTTGCAGAAGGTGCAGTGATGCTAAAGTTCATGACCTGATGAATCGACACTGTTCTGCAGACATGGGGGCCGTTACATGTAGCAGAACATCAGCAGATGTTAGTCAGGCAGATCGCAGTTTCACAATTACCACCTACTCGCACTTTGGCCATGACCAAGATAAAACTCAAGCACATCGTTTAAGCATCATAAGCAACATGTTAACAGGCAAAAACAGAAATAACAAACTGTAGTCTTATTGTATAATAGCATTTAATTGTGTATTGTTTAATTGTGTATTGTGTGTGCGCCCGCACGCAAGTAAATGCTCCTGGTCAAAATGACTTAAGGCAAGTAAAGCTCATATTCTGAAGCAAAACTTAAAGAAACTCACACAGCGAGCAGTAAGGGGCATCCCATCTTTGTCCCTCTCATCGGGGTCCAACATTCCCAACAAGACCGCTAGCTCCCTCTTGTCATCTGCTATGATTGGGTACGGCAGGGGACCACATACTTGATTAAACGCCATAATATCCTTGAGAGAACAGAAAATATGGGATCATGTGAGAGTGAGATATAATCATTTTAACCTTTTTTTTTTAAAGGTTAGATTAACTGTGAGTGATAACACATCGAGCAGATCAAAAATGAAAATCTGCTCGATTCACAGGAACTTAAGAGTTCAACCAAAGGTGTGTGTGGGTGTAAAATTTGTTTGTGTATGGCCAGTCACCCAAAAGAGAGCGAGCACTTAAGACACTTAAAACACTTAAGCTTTGGCAAAGAATAAATGTGCCATACATCATCCTTCTTTTAACTGTTGTCTACATGAACATTTTTACAAACTAGTTCTTCAATAAGTTTTCTATGGTTCTGTCATTTTCTTTGCCAAGTCTAGACCATTGGGAAGCCAGATGCCTTGTAACATAGAAACAAGCCCTTTTGTGCAAACAGTGAGAGTCTTACGAAGAATATCAGCGCAAACCATCTGGGAAAATTATTTCCCTTTGGATTACAGTGTGTTCTGTCTGGACCAATCAGAGTCCTTGGTGCGCGTTTCTGAGGGTTACGTGCCATCGATTGGACCCTCAAACGTCAAGATTACAAACCGATGCAGCACACATGACTGAACGAAAGCTAGGACACACGTGAGTCTTGGAGAGTATGATTATGAGTTTTCATGTTTGCATGCATGACATTTAGATTTGTATGAAAAGAAAAACAGTTTATTGCAGTTAAACATGTTAAAGAATTTCGAAATTCAATTGCTGCAACTTTCTTCCCTAATTGCACAAGGTTGCACAACATGTGCAAATTGCACAACATCCAGGACATGTTGGTAGAGGAGAGTTATTGGTTCATTTTGGCATGAGTATGTAGGCATGCATGCTATATACAAACCTCGCTCCATTTACGATGGTCTTCCACACTGTCAATGGACAACGCGATCATCTTTACATCACGTTTCTTAAACTCATCGCTAAGCTTTGCAGCACGGGCTAGTTCAGTCGTACAGACTGGAGTGAAGTCACGTGGGTGTGAAAACAGGATGCCCCATCTGAAGAGAAAAACAAGAAATATGAATGCATGTCTTTTCAAGTGTGAAAACATTGTATTAACTTCAATAATAATCAGGATAAAAGCAAATACTGCCTAGAAATTCATGCCGTTTTTTTGTCCCCACTCAAAAGCAACAGGTGGCAAGATAAACCGTTCCTAAATGATAGTGTCCGGGGAATTCATTATAGTGTGCGATTATAGAAACATCTCAAATGCTTCTCAAGGGATAAAGGAAAGTATCACAGCCCACAGGCACAAACTCGAGCTTGTCTCTAATATTCCTTTATCTAGGAAGTTCTGGGAATTTCCCATTATGTTGTTAAAATGTCACATTATCAACACAGGTTTAAACCCAGGCCTCGCACATAATCCCTCTGTTGTTTCGGCTGGAAAAGTTTTCTGTATTGTTTAGCTAAAATGCACAAGCAGCACTTCTTATTCATGAGCCCGCAGATCTGTGGGGACCACAGCTGAAAAAAGCGTCAACATTTGACGTGGCCTCAACAGAGATAATCGCAACGGAAGGAAATGGTGAAACCATCTTTGTTCGCGGCATACTGATTGAATGTTAGCTGGGAGATTCTGGGTTATTAAAACAACGTGACTTTGAACGACTTGAGCATTTGTACAAAACACTAGTTTGGGAAAAACATTATTTTCATCTTTTTCTGCATGACTACAAAACACAGTGTATTGAATCGTTGAGAGATGAATGACACACCATTTAACATTTTACCATAATGATAAACAAGCCTAGCTTACGAAATACATTTACAAATAGCAATAGCTCTGATGCTAGGGACAAAACTTCTCTCTTATATTGTATATTCCGTCACCAGCATCAGAACTACTTGTTACTTGTAAATGTTCCTTTGAAAGGGGACCACTGAGACAGGCTGTGTGCCAAACTGGCTTGAAATGGGGACAACAGACAGATCCCTTATTTGTTAGACAATACATCCGGCCACATTGGGGACAGTTATGTAACCTGAATATTGTCAGCAGTTCATTGTCCCCAATCTTAAAACATAAAGGTTTATTTACCGATTTGCTCAGAAAAACAGAGAAAAGGTTTCGACAACAAAAAGTTGCATACACCTCCGTGAGGACTCTTGGGGTTTGGGTGCCAATTATAGACACATATGCATGATGGTACACTTGGTTCTTGGTGCCCAAGAACAATCAAGAATGAGTAAAAATTTAAAAATGAATAAAAAACATGTGACTTGTTCAAATCTGAACAAAACTGACTTGTTATGCCATCCCTTACAGTCACAGTGACTATGCACATTTTAACCTGTCATTCCTCATCGTTTATGCAAAACAGAGACCCATTTAAAGAAATGTTATACTGGCAATACCATCAGTGAAAATTAATTATCCATTAAATTAGCTTCATGGTTTATTGCAATGAACTACATGATAACGTTTTAGTGCATACATAAAGAACATACGTGCGCTGTTTAGAGCTTATTGCTTAGAGCAATAAAAAAGGGTTTGAACCTCCTTATGCAGATTCCTTATGGCTTAAATATCTTGATGTGGTCACGTTAGTGTGGTCTTATAGGTACTCTTTAAAATCTGTGTTGGTATAAATAAGGAATCATAATACATTGTTTAAACAAAACTAACCGATTATTTAGTTATACTACAGGTTTGTGATAAGTTACGTATAACGCTGAAGTGCAGAATGTCAATACAATTTTAGGAGTCATGTGATTTCACAAGTTGCAATAGCGTATGATGGTGTTCAGATAACCTTTAGACTGTACACCACCTGATTCATTCATGGACTGTCTGGAGGCGTAGGCTAACCACATGAAATGTGCATTAGATCGCACACAACTAGGCCTACGGTGAAAACAATAATTAAAATATATTGCTACTTACGAATTTCCAAGGAATTCATGAAATTTTATCTTGCCGATGGTAGTCTCCGCTTCAAAGTTAGGCAACACGTCTCCCAGCAGAATTCCTGGCATGTTTTTCTTCCTAAACGCTTCAGTCTTTCAAACCCCGTTGGCACATGTAACCATGGAAGGGCACTTTATAAAGCAGGAAACCCTGAGGTGGGCGGAGCGATGTTTGTGTGTGGACAAACGCCGGTAAACGGATCTAAAGGTCAAAGATTACAACAAGCTAATTCAGTTTTTTATTTTTATTGATTATTTATTGTTATTTATTTATTCGTTTTATTCTATGGAAGATAAAGACTGATATTACATATTTCAACAAATGCTTTTACGACGATGGGAAGCACTAAAAATTAAAATATGAAGTAAAAAATCTGAAATAAACTTATATGATTAAAAATACCTAAAAAACAGTAAATCTTTAGAGAAATTCTCTTAATATTATTCTTGCTTTCTTTTATGATCTTTTCATTTTAATGAAATAGACCACTCCTGTTATATATATATATATATATATATATATATATATATATAATACCTTTTAGCAGTATATTTTACTTATTATTTATGTATAACCTGCCTTGTCATTTATTTAATATTTTTTTGTTTAATGTGCTAAACTTAAAATGTAGCACCTGATCACACTGATCATAAGACACTGTCAAAGAAGTCACATGTAGCTCTGCTGGACGTGTCATAATGTTTTATACTGTCATGTGAGTATGATCTACTCATTAAGTATGCACCAATCCACACCATTTGCATTTAGTGATTGTTTTGTTTTTTTAAACATGTTGATTTTTATTAAACTCAGATAAAGCACTTGGACTCATCATTAATTACATTCATCAAATTATCTAGTAATCTGTCTTTTAACTGCTCATACAAATGTATGCTTTTACTGTCATTATTTCTGACAATATTTCAAGCAAATAATAAAACAAAATAAACACAAATCTCTGCAATAATTCTATATAATAATTCTAAATATACCTTAAAAAACCAAATAATTAGTTAACATGGATGAATGACACAATATTTCCCAGCGTTCATTGCGCAGTAAGCCTCTGTGTTTAAAGATGGCGCTGCACTGTACAAAAGCTCTCAGTATCACCTGTAAACACATGATCTGAAAGCAAGACACTCTGCAGCTTTTGTTTTTTTAATCCAGGACATTATAGTAATATCGGACCAACCTGTCCAATAACAGTAAAATGCCATCTCCCAAAGCGCGGAACAGCGCTGGCCGCAGCGGTACTGTTCCGTGTACCGGTGGAAACCGGTCTCTGAGCCGAACTCCGCCGCCGCACCTGCTGCAGAGACAGGGCTCCGATCCCACAACAGCTCGGCTCAGAGTCTCCGAAAGCCCCAGCCGACGACGGGGATCGAGTTCCTCTACCTCCTCCAACGGTGGGCAGCAGTTACCAGAGGAAGACTGCATGAAATTAAATCCTACTTTCGTTGGGATAGCGCTCAGCTCTCTGCTGGCCATCGACCTGTGGCTGTCGAAGCGGCTTGGTGTGTGCGCCTGCGAGGACTCGTCCTGGGGCAGCGTGCGGCCGCTCATGAAGCTCATCGAGATCTCCGGACACGGGATTCCGTGGCTTGCCGGTGCGGCATACTGCCTGTATAAAAGCGACAGTGTAGCTGGTCAGGAGGTCATGCTGAACCTGCTTATGGGTATAATGCACAACTACTTTGCCAAACGAATGGTCGTTGTTTTTTTGCGTTTATTTCAGTCGTCGTGTGAATTATTACTGTATCACGCTAGTCTCACGTTATCATTCCAATGCATCAACGTTGCATAGATCTTTATTGTAAGTGCATCACTGTATGTGCTTTTATTTATACTTATCTGCCAGCCCTATTAAAATAAAAGTTTTTGTTGTCTGGTGAGATACGCAGTTTAATTCACCATGATTCTAGATGGAAAAAAGGGGTGATAAGGAGTTACAGTCATTCACTTATATATTTCAATATATTTCACTATGACAGTTGTGCTCCTCCACTGGTGCTATTGTAACTTTGACATCCCATGTATTAAACATGGATTTTAAAAGTCAGGTTTAAGCTCAAAAGTCTGTCTATCTTGTTTGAGTTATATGCACAGGGCTGGGCAGATCTGCTTTATCAGATTTCATAAGTAATCTGTCACTCCAATTGTCTATGATTTAATCATGCTGGTAATGGCTGGTGGTTAAATGTAGCCTAAACTGGTCATGTGGGTCAAATGAAAACACTCATTTATGTGAATTTATTTTAAATTTTACAAACACTTAACCTCAGAATTCAGTTTCTTTCTGATAATGAATAATAAAATAATAAAAATAGTTTCCATTAGGGCTGCGTAATATTGAAGAAAAATGTTATGCGTGAACTATAGTGTTTTTAGTCATAAAATCAGTTTAAATTATATTAATATATATTTAAAAACTGAACATTAAAAAAAACAACATGCAGTATGTTACACATTCTTACTGGGAAAAGAAAACCTCACTACAACTTCTGTAACTCACTATAACTTCCTGTTTTATTTCCTCCATTTTTCAGCCTTGGTTCTGGATCTGGTGCTGGTCGGTGTGGTAAAGGCAGTGGTGCGGCGTCGACGCCCTGCCCATAACCACATGGACATGTTTGCCACATTCTCTGTGGACCGATATTCCTTCCCATCAGGCCATGCCACACGTGCTGCAATGTGTGCCCGATTCCTATTGGCCCATCTGGTGCTGGCAGCCCCACTTCGGGTGCTTGTTCTGCTCTGGGCCACTTTTGTTGGTTTTTCTAGGGTTCTCCTTGGACGTCATAATGTGACAGATGTTGCATTTGGCTTCTTCATGGGCTACTGGCAATATAATTTGGTTGAGATGCTGTGGTTGTCTCCAATGATGTTGCAAAACATGATTGGGCAACTTGACTAAAAATTGTGAGAACTGATTTTTTTGGGGTCCATTTTTTGGAGGATCTATATAACCTCACCATTGTTATATGACTCTAATGTTGCATCTGAAACAATAGGCTTTCTCTTTTTTTATTGTGACCACACCAGCCTGTATAATTTATTGCAGTTTTAAACACAATCTTTTTTTATTCTGTAATATACACTTAGTTGTATTGTATTATTTTAATTTTATTAATGATTATAGAGCCATAAACTGCATGATATGCTGTAAACTGTAGCCATACTGTATATC
>JAZGTI010006914.1:0-22568 GCA_036877585.1 Botia kubotai | reverse complement strand
GTACTGTAGCTTTAAGAAATGCTGTCATTGTTTACTGATGACATTGCAAACACATTGTTAAATCTGACTTAAATTAGAGCGTATAGATTATTACATATGGACGATTTGCGTTTATATTGTGTTTTTCTCAGCACTTCAATGCGATTGGCTCATTAGCCTATCATTCCCTCAATGCAATGACGGCTGATCAGTGAGTGAGTGTTTTTTTTTACTAAGTACTTATCTCAGATCAGTCAAACATACACAGACTCGGAGGATTAATCTATTAATGATGGTGAAGGTGACGATTAATAATAATAGTTTACAAATACCAGTTTACAAATAAAACAGGCACAAATTATCCTTGTTATTGTATCAATGAAGCCGAAGAATCTATAAAGATACAAACGTTATATGTTTAACATTTTAACCTTATAAACGTTAAAGCTGCGATCTGTAACTAATCTGTAATCTGTCTCCCGCCATCTCAGTTTGAAACATAAAACAGAGCTTTAAATTGCACCTTTGAATTCAATATAATTGAATTAAAATATTAAATTAAACATCATAAGCACTTTTACTTTATATTGTTTTATGTACAATATTATGTTTTACTAAATATTGTTTTGGAACGAAATAAAAAAAATAAACAAATTTCATTTTGGGTGAAATATCTCTTTAACCAGCAAGAATAACTTAGTCAACTGGTTTGACCAGCCGGTGAACAGATAAACCAGCACCACACTGACACAAACAGGATAACTCAAATACATCTTCACCATCCCTCACTGGTGRAACRATCTTCCACACTCTGTTSGGTCCGCTGCATCCCCCATTAAATTCAAGAAACAGCGAAAATCCTGTATCTTCCACGAATACCTGACAGGAGTATGAACTTTAAAAAAATCTGACCTTTAACCCTTTCTCCTCTCTTCCCACAGGTATCGCCTCTATCAAGCATTGACATTGTAATCTTGGTGGCTGTAAACTCTATACAGCTGATGTTATTGCCTCCTTATAATTTTCGCTTCGTTGTTTTTCTCACCTTGTAAGTCGTTTCGGATAAAAGCGTCTGCTAAATGCCTAACTGTAAATGTACGCATGTTGACTCGATCTGTTTGTGCAGTAATGCTGGTATGGAAATGTAAAGTTTTTTAAAGTATGCAGAACAGGTTGAAGTGATTCACGAGCTGAATCTGTTTAAATGGATCATTAATTCTACTTAGTTCATATTGCGTATTGACTTATCTGGTGCCATGAGGTTCAGCCTTGCCTTCGTTTACAAACAGATTACGGGATTTCGTACCTCATTTTACACACACTTTTATATTGATTAAATCTGTGGTATGGTGCTCAGACCCCAAAACACAGTAAACACTGATCGTACGCTGGTGGCTTAATTCCTATGGACTATATTATCCTTTAAAGGAATATTGTCCACATATAGCAGAAGGAAAATTCTGTCATTATAAACCATAATCCATAAAGCGCAAAAGAATAAACAATTAAGGAAATCTAACGCAGCTTCTTTCCATGCAGTGAGTTTTTAGTGACCTCACTTTAAACATCAACAAGAAAACCATAAAAGGTTTTATAATCTACATCATCTCCATCTGAAGCTTTAAATCTGACCCGTCAGATTACAAACTGAAGCATCGATGCAGTTTCTCGTCACGTGATTTACTGCAAAGGATTGCCAGAATAATCCCGGTCTGATTCTCACACAAAACCATCACATGGCTTTAGAAGATCTGGATTATGACTCACAAGTTCTTGGAGCTTTTCAGATGTCGTCACCATAAACTGTTGTTGTCTAGAAATGAATGTTTTTTTTAAACTTTATTCTATTAAAAAATTACAAATGGGGCTGAAAGGACACGGGGGGTGTAATTAAAGCTCCAATCTGTAATAATTTTGGGTCTGAAATGAACAAAAATCAGTTATTGAGCAAGTACACAACAGATCATTGTTTGAAATGATCTCCTTGCCTTACCCTTATTCACAACAGTAAATTTATAATAATGATTTCTAATTTGAGCTGTCTGATCTCCCAGGAAATGTAGGTTTGGCTTCGTTTGACTTCATACACAGCACACATGAGATGTAAAGTAACTGCAATTCTATGTTTCAAACACAGATGGCGATAGAGAGGTGAACGTTATGGACTGTAGCTTTAATGACAAAACAAACCTCTTTTCTTTAAAGAAACCTCAGCTCTCCTCAGTGTCATGTGACAAACTGGCTGATATCTCACCAACATGCCGATGTCTTAACATCATCTGCTGATTTAATGCTTGAATACAGCTCTTCTCTCCAAACATAAATCCCACTCCACGTATCAGTCGATACACAGCTCCACCGTGAGGCTGACAGACATCAGCTCGATAAACTCCACCAAAGATCTTTAGCATTGAACCTTCCAGCCTCGCCAACGGAGCCAAGAGCAGCTTCCAGGTTCTTCTCCCTTAAGGCCTGTCAGTTTTTACCCCCCATTCCTATCTTGGATAAAATCCCGAACCCCCCCAAGCACTTTGAGATCAATATAGTAGTTAAACTGTTACTTGCCTCACATACTCCAGCCAAAAGACAAGCCCCACGGTACCGTGCAACCTCATCCCTGCTCACAGGTAATTTGGTGGATTTGTCAAAGAGAGTTTGAGTCTTTTTACAAGCGCTGGTTTAAACGCATAGCCACGGTGTCTATGTGATTGAGGGTCTTTCCTGAGAGGAAGGCAGTAAACGAAACCCGTCGCGTCGAGGCAAGCTGCCCGCGTGACAAATGGGACAAATGAAATGGCCTGGAGAGTTTCTGAAATATGAATTCTTTCTCCACCTGTGTGATGAAGCAAAATGCTGAAAACGCATCGGCAAATTGAATTCCGAGCAAATCCGTATTCGTTCTCGTGCTGGCATTTAGATCTGATTTGTGTTTTTGTTTAATTTTTCTGTGCATAAGCCCGGCTGTGTATCACAATGGAACAAACTTATTAATGGCTTCTGAACACAATGTTGCAAATGCTTCTCAATAATTGAATCTCTTGCTGTTTTTTTCCACCAGACTTGGGACAAAAAATGCGGCTAAAACGCTATGGAAATAAAATGGTCACCACTCGGACTGATTCTGTGTCTTGTCTGTGTAAAGCACAGCACTAGTGTGTCATGATTTCCCCAGCTAACAGGGAACGTTCCCAGAATGTTGCCTAATGTTCTCTCAAAGTTATCAAATACCGTTCTTGCAGTAATGTTGGTAGAACGTTTTCTAGCAATATATATATTTATATATATATATATATAGAGAGAGAGAGAGAGAGAGAGAGAGATAGAAAATTTTAATGTTTGTTANTACCGTTCTTGCAGTAATGTTGGTAAAACGTTTTCTAGCAATATATATATTTATATATATATATATATAGAGAGAGAGAGAGAGAGAGAGAGAGAGATAGAAAATTTTAATGTTTGTTACTTAATGGAAACATTACAGAAATGTTCATACAACCAAAAATTGTTAGCTGGGACATACTAATAAAACACACCCCTTAAATGCGCTATACTGTAAGTGGTTTCGCATTAACGGGTTTGCTAGATGCATACATGTAAGAATAATGTGCATCAACCATGCTAAACAAGAGCAGAAACGTGCATTACCAAAGTAAATACGCTCTTGTCTTCACTCCTGTCATTTCATCACTTCCTCATTCATCTCAACTTACTAAACCCTCAGAACATACACTGTATACGTCCCTGTGGGTCTCCTGCTACCATCTTCTCTTTGACAGTGATAAATGAAACGTTCTTTCAGCATTATCTATCTGGCCCCGATGCGCGAGTGTGGCGCGCTCATTCTGAATGCACGCCGCACAGTGCCAGTCTGTGCCGGTGTGGAATGCCATATCACAGGGGGGGAAGAGCGTGGGCGGAAACACCCTGCTTTGGGCATCTGGCATGGCAGTGAGGAGCTGCTGAGATCTGCTCCTTAAGGAGGAGAGAAGAGGGAAATGAGAAAGGCCTGGCAGAGGAGGGGCGGAGGGGAGGTTACACAGGCTGCTACCCAGGAGCCCTGCACTGTCAGGATAATTCTGTACTGGTGCTAAGAACAAACCCTACGTTCCTCCAGGGAGAAGAACTCAACGAACACCTGCTTGAGAGAGGGGGGAGGGGAGAGAGCCCGGGGGTTTGTGGGGGGCGAGGAGCGTGTAGCAGCCGCACGCTGTCAGGTCGCGGTAAGAAGAGAGAGAACGAGGAGAAAGAGAGAGAGAGCAAAGCTAGAGAAATAATGTAGTCTACTCCCGTATACTATTTTTGTAGTATGCAGTATGTATACTTGGTGCATATTTGCACTGAATACCTGCGTGTTCTATCACCTGTGCAGTTTACAAATAGCACATTGTACAAAACGTTGTATCCCACAATGCAATGCAGCTGATTTTCATTTCCCGCCTTTGTTATAAATGGCATCACACTATGACACTCATACTTTTGCTGGATTAAATAGTACGCATACTCTGCATAGTACGCAAATGTTCAGCATGCATGAGAAAGACAGCTATAGAGAAAACGTGTGAGAACGTGTTTTTATTTCGTGAATTAAACGAGCCACCCCTGAAATGTTCGCCGTCCCCTAATGTGTTGCGCTTTTGCTTTATTTTAAAAACTGCACACGGCTTGCTCCATTTCAAACGCATCCACAAGCTCACAGCTTTACGTCGCACTGATCTTAAAACACAATTCTCTTCATAAAACTTCAAACACGAGCGCCGCCACTCCAAAACCCTGCCTGAGCCTCCGAGAATTTCCTGGCTTTCTTCCACGCGATGTACTTGTGTTGTTGTTGTTGTTTGTTTTCGCCGTCTGCCGGTTTTATTTTGCTGGGATAAGACGAAGCACTTGGCGTTGCGATGGCAGCTCGGTTACACAAACGCATGGTTCCCTTGATGACTGCATTAACTGAAGCCTTTCTCATAGCGGCTCCGCGCAGCCATTCAGCCAAGTGGCCCTCATAAGACACCAGTGGAGAGGCACTACGAAGGCATATTTTCGGGTTTTGGCTTTCGAGCCGAAGACGCATTAAAGAGCTGCGATCGATGGAGAGCCATTTAATCTGCTCTCGCAGCCCGGCTTAGCGTGGCTCTGCAATTGGAAGATCACAATGGCGCTCCCCTCGATTCTGAGACAGGAGACATATCAATGTCTCGCAGCCCATCCACAGACCGAACGGGAATCCGTGTTCGTGCTTGTGGGTGATGATGTCATTACGCCGAGGGGCCACACATCTGGTGTATAGGCTGCGTTAGTAAAACACAAAAATAAGCAGGTTCAAAACACAAATAATCCCCGAAATTTTAAATTGCAAGAACGTTTCCCTGATGTTTCCATGAGGTAACAAAAACAGTAAAACATGTTTTTTTAAACATTCTAGGAAAGTCCAGCTTTTAGATGTATTAAAATTATTGCTTGGTTATCAGAACGTTATTTACATTTTTAAAAATGTTTTTGTGAAATGCTTTAAATGTAACGTTTTTATAATAACATTTTATTATGTGATATATAACGTTAAATAATTGAATGTGATATATAACGTTAAAAACATTCTACTAATGTTACCGTAAGAACATTTTAGATAACTTTGGGAGAACTTTACAGAACCAATGTTCTGAGAATGTTCCCTGTTAGCTGGAATGGCTGCTACGCTTGTCAGAAAGTCAACATGTGAAGGTTTTACTTATAGTTGTCTCTGCACATTAAACTGGAGTAAGCAGAAGTACTTTAACATCAACAAAATTACACACATCAGCTTTAAGTATTTTATCCTCAATGACTCTTATCCTTATTTTCCTAGAACGCTTTTAGCAAGTGGTGGGTTAGACTTGCAGAAAAGGACTGAAGTTTGTAAATAAAATGATTCAATTATGCATAATTTATTTCAATTTCAAACAAGAATATCAAGCCAGTTTCTGCCAGCTGTCTGCACGTAATATTAGTGAATGCTTGATAGGTTGAACCGTTTGGAAGTACCCACACTTGGCGGCCATCTTTGCAATGCCTCGAGGCAGCTATTTCAGTCATACAAGACCAAGTCCTATCTACTTGAATAGAGGAGGACAGATATTTCTAAAATCTCCTGCTAAAGTCACAATAAAACAATATATTTCTAACCAACTATTAAATCTGACATCAACTGAACCATAAATTCTGTTTCCTTAAACTGAAACTGAGCAGTAAAAACAATTTTTTTTCCTCCTCAGGTACTGCACACGTGCAAAGGCTGTCAAGTACCTCGCAACATCCTGTACAAAGCACCTCCCCTAGAGAATGTTACTGGTTAGCGATTGATGATTGGCTCTTTCCACCAGTAGGCAGGACTTCCTTTGCTATGGCGGCCGTATTGAGCATTGCACTTTCCCCATTTATAGTAATAAAACTGCGGCATCTTGTTAATTCTGCAATCTTTGATTGTAGGCTAACAGATGTTCTGCAGGAGTACAATTATTAACAGAAGCATGTAAAATATTCTACACACCTCAATGATGCATTTTATTGGATTATCATCAAATGTTTATCAGTATTTTGCAGAGAGTCATTTTGGCCCTTCCTTTCTTTTACTTTTCATTATGGCTAAGTGACTCTTTCACTTCCCGAAGATCAACACACGCTTTGAGAAAGTGTCCTGAAGTTTCTCGAGCGTGCAGCATGCTGTTGGAGTGGATTAAAACATAAATGATAAACAGATGATGTTGTGATTTATTTTGGTGTTGGCTCCAGGCAGAGGAGTTAATGCGACGGCTCTGTCATATATCGGTCGGTCCTTCTTCAGAAATATCTCCACAGATTTATGGGAGGTCGGATTAACTTGCCATCTGACAGTTCCAATTAAACCCTGATGTTCGCAGCCCAAGGGCTTCCTGCGAGCGTTTCATCAATTCTTAAGACCAGCATGTCACCCTCAAACCAAAATTTGCTTGACTTCCGCGAGGACAAAGTCCATATCAGCCTACGTGCTGCAGAGCAAAGCTGATGTTTGATGTCATTAGCTGCTGTTGGGCACGAGGGAACGTACCTGCGCCTGCTTCTCTCCAGTGCTGGGAGGTCTGACTTATTTGCACAAATCGGTTCTTTTGAGCAGTTTATTTTAACTGGTTCAAAAACGATTCAGTGGTTTCTTTAAGTGGTTATGTGTTTCCTGAAATCCCAGCACGGAGTATAACATGCTCTGTAAGAGATTGAAGTTACCACGCTTCTTAAAAATTCAAAAAGAAGAATTGTAAGCTGAATAAGCCAAATAATTTCAGCTAGATTGGCTCATTTTATGGGCCGTGTACAGCCAAAGGGTTCGAATAAGAAACTGCACTGGTCCTGTTTGTTCAGCAAAGATAAAAATTCCTGTCTCTTACTCACACTCATGTCATTCCAACCCTGTGTGGTTTTCTTTCTGTGTGGAACACAAGGAGAATTTCTGAAGAACGTAGACTGTGAGGAACACGATTACCATTCTGCCCATCATCTGCTCTGGAGTTCCAATAAAGACCCAGCTAACAATTATGGGGTTGTGGGACCATTTCCCTAACACTTCCATTAAACAACCAAAACATTATTATTTTGGGAGTCCCGCGTACGCTAAAAACGTTTTTATATATTAAACATTTTATATGATATTAAACATTATATATGATATAAAAAACGTTTTGAAGAAAACATTTGAAAAAGCTAAAAGAAACGTTAAAGAAACGCTCTAGTAACGTAACTACAAGAATGTTTTTGATAAGACTGAGACAGCATTAGCCAACGTTCTCAGACTGTTAGCTGGGTTCTCCACAGAAGAAGGTCACACAGGTTTACAGCAACATAAGTTACAACATAAGTACAACAACAACAAGTAAATTATGTCAGAATTGACATCATACACATTTAAATGCAACCGTCTGACTGTGTGAAGGATGCACAACATTCTGTACAGTATTATTATGAAATCTCTGTATAAGCTGTGATCTTAATCGTATTGCTGAAAGCGTGTCTTTATTCAAATCAAATGGATGAGAACGATTTTGGGGGAATACAATAAGCATGTAAGATTACATCGTTTTCATCTTCATGTAAAAGCAGCGATTGGAGTGACTCATTCATGAATCAGATTTATGAATCATCACTCATCATCCACCACTGAACCGATCTTCTGATGCTCCTTAACATCACCAGCATAACTGTATCTGACCTGCTTCATAACAACAGCAAACTGTGGAGTCCTTCAATAATCGGCCTTCACGTCTTCTGAAGTCATATGAGACATGGAAATTACAATAAGTCATTGTGCGGATGCCTTTAATGAAATGAGGAGCATTATACCCAGCTAACAATTTTAGGATGTAAGAACGCTTCTCTAATGTTTCTATTATTAATATACAGTAATAAACATTAGTTTAACAATGTCCGTTTTAAGACGTTGTACTGATGTTGCAGATTGTTTTCAAACGTTTTAAACATTTAAAAACATTCCATTAACAATCTAAGAATAACATTTTTTGATATATAAAAAACATTGAAAAGTCGTACTAATGTTACTGGAAAAACTTTTGGATAACTTGGAGAGAAGTTTTAAAAAACAGTAGCCAATGTTCTCAAATTGTTCCCTGTTAGCTGGGATGAGCAACTGACGATGGAAGAGCCAAAAATACTCACAATGCTATGTGTTCTGAGTAAGACAGTAATACAGTGGTACAAAAACAGAAGAGTTACTGTAACTGATTTGACTGTACAGTTTGTTTTTGATTTGTCCCTTGACTGCAACCATCTGGTCTTGTTGACTTTCAAGGTGAGACTCCTTCAAACAAACGTCTTCCAGATCAACCGACTTATTAAAACGATTCAAAAGAGTCAAGAGAAGAAGAGAAGGACCCGTTCACAAGCTTCTCTCATCCACATCCTAAACCTGTCACAGACGACACGCCTGATCTTACTCTGCTAATTCTCCGGCTTATCTGAGCGTACAAGATCGACAAGTTCCCTCAGCCCCTCGCAGTTCAGACCCCCCGAGAGCAGAGCAGCAGAAGACGAGAGACAGACAGACCAAACGCACAGACAGGAGAAAAGGGGGGGGGGGGGTCTCCCGGGCCAGAGATAAAGACAGACAGAAACAGTCTGACAGAGATTTTGTAGTGATGTGACACACAAAGCCAGATCTTTAGTCAGTCTCTGACAGGTTCAAAGGCAGAACTGTAGATCCACCACACAGATCCGTTCCAACTCAAACTCGCAGCTTCTTCATCGCTGCCTCCATCTTGCTCCTCCATTTCGGTGTCCCTGTAGAACGCAGGCACCATGCTGGTGTTTCCTCTTCATCAGACCGACAAGTAATTTCATTAATGTAAACTCAAATTGCACTTACAGATGCTGAAAGTGATGCTAGCTGTTCCACAAGACTTAGCCACTAAATTAGACACACCCCATTAGACACACCCTTTTCTCAAAACCCCGCCTCCCAAAGACCGCACCAACGCTTGGAAACTGCAGAAGATCAGCAGTATGCGAATGTAACACATAGGGAAACTCATAATAACAGTAATCTCAGCTCTACACTGACCTTGTATAGGTACTATAGCATTAGCTGTCAAAAACAAATGAAAAGCAATCTCACACCTCAAACTTCCTGTTTTCCATATATGGGCAAAATTGGCAGTGTTTGACAGAGCTTAAGATTTATCACAGCGTCGAAACTATAGTGTTTGGGCAGGCCTGAATTTCTTGTATAATGTCCACCTAGAACCAATAAGAACACAGAAACTTCAAACATTCAGTGGAGACATTCAGTCAAAAATGTCAATTCCAGCCTATGTGCAACACATCTTGTTAGGTAATGTTTTCTTCATCATTTAACGAAGGTAACATTCAGTTCATGAACCCTCATGACTCAACACGCTCTGATGTCATCTCAACGACATCAGACCCGACTCTTCACGAGAGATTTATAAACGGGAGGTACCGCCAACAGGCGTCAGGTGACAGGAAGTAATAAAGGCTTTCGCCATTGCTGCTGAGCTTCCCCTCAGAATCCAATAACCATTCTGCAATTCTATCACACACACCTCCACCTGCCTTCCCCTCTGGACTGGTTTCGGACTTTTGTCCAGGCCTCTGCGTCCCTCTACGTCATTCTTTTCCTGTTATCCTGTTACTCTAGTTAATTGCAAAGTGCTGTTCATCTTTCTGCTGTCTAAAAACAGGTTTCCCTGAGGATGTCCCTCAGCTACAGAAACCATCCAGAAGTTCTTTTAACACAACTCGCTTTTTTCCTTTCGCTCTCCACCTCCATTTTTCATATTCATTTCAAAACACATTTCCAAAAATTTCATGCTTTTTGCATCTGCCACTGGCTTTTAACTCACTAAAAACAGCTCCAGACAGGGACAGTTTCCCCCTCAGATGTGCCGCCCACAGTCCATTTACACACATCTGAAAAGATCACAAAGTCCAATCAAAGTACCTCACAGCAACTCCCCAGCTTACAGGGCGCGTTCTCCGAACGTTGACTAACAGTCTCCAAATATTCTCTCAAAGTTATCAAAAAACTTCTTGCAGTAAAGTTAGTAGAACGTTTTTGCCATTTTACACATATAGCAAACATGTTATTCCTAAGTTGTTAGGGAGAGACTTCAGAAAATGTTTGACTAACGTTCAGAAAACTACGGACATGACATCACGACACACTATTCAAACATCATTAAAAATAAAATCACATGGGTTTAGAATGTAATGAGGGTATTAACCAATGACATCATTTCATTTTTGGATGAACTATCGCTTTAAGGAAATAAACAGGCATCTTTGCAGCATTTGTGGTCTTTTTTTGGCCATTCTGCATGTTTACATTATTGATCAAGCCGTGGAACTGCAGGCTTTGAGTCTCAGCATGTCTTCTGCCTGACTCAGACCTTCTCAGGAAGTTCACATCCTCTTCTCATCTATCGTCTTAATTCTCTAATTCTCACTTATTCTCAGCATACTAACTTTTACACTGCTCTCATTTTCGGTTTTTAAAGTACACTTCCTGTATTATTATAAACACGCGGGTTATTCAAGATGTATTTCCAATACGTCTATACTTTTCTGAGACAGTTGCTTGTTTTGTCATGACAACATAATCCTGCCACAGTCTGTGATTTATGAGGCTCAGTAAGTGGGATGCTGCAATACAGTCTCTCAGTGGGAGAGCACATATACAGAGATTGGACAAACGTGTATATGGGTCAACGAGAGAACCGTGTCATCTGAGTCGCTCTGAGATCCCTCAGCGGAGCCACTGCACCAAAGCACTGCAGTCCATTTGTCACCAAAGCATCTGTGTGCACCAACACATGCATGCGTACATGCGCTCATATATGCGCCTCGGTCTCTGGTGCATGCGCGCACGCACTGCGATTCTGCGCATTCATTAGGAAACAGTCACGCATACAGAGTCACATCAACAGAAAAGGTCATACACTGCAGTCAGTGGAAATCATGTTATAGCAAAACTTATATTCTTCAACCATTAAAAATATATTTAAGAAAATAAAATCTAAACATCTTTAATACCAAATTTGGGCAAAATATCATTTTGTGTATGATACTAAAGGTTTGTTTTGTTAGTGTTTATCTTAAATATAAGTGTGTTTTGTAGCACCGATTTTTTTAAGCATATTATACCTTATTTTGAAACAAATATTAATCGCATAGTTTTGATTAGTGAGTGATTATATTTTAAATTGTGTGATTATATTTTTATATTGTGTGATGGTTTTATATTCATGATTATATTTGGTAAGGTTACTAATCATAGCATTTAATTATATTATTTCTTGCAGTCTGTCAAATGTTTCTGTGGCATCTCACTCGTGTTTTAATGTTAAAAGTTTTGTACGAAATGCAGACGGACAGTTACTCGCGGACTGTGTTAAAGGTGAAAACTTTTACTCAATATTCAGAACAATGGAAAGTAAAACCATAAAACCATCAAATGTAATTCAACATACAGGTTTACAAAATAAAAGTCCTTTTTAGAGTTCATATCTCAATGGCTAGTTTCAACAATAAGACACCAACACAGAATATAAAACTGCAGACACCAAACCATTACACGGCTGTTTAATGGGCGTAACATCGCATTTCTCGCTTTAATTCTGATGAAAGGAGAGTGAATCAGATTCCTAATGGTAATTGTTGCACACAGTCATAATGTTCAAATGCTTTACAAACACTAAAGTTGCATGTAAATAACAAAAGACATTTCGAGGAGGAAAGAGTCAAATTGCCGGCAATTAAATTTTAATAAGGCGATAATTTCCCTTTCCTACAGCGGTTAAATGGAAGAGGAGAGATAGACCGATTGAGTTAATGAGAGGAAGAGAAAGAACAGAGCTGGTGATGGATTGACCCTCTAAATCGGACTGATTGGGAATCAGCAGATCCCATTAAAATTTGATAAATCAATTTATGCCCGACGAACCTGCGGTAGCTAAACAGTTACCGTCAGAAGTGAGCCGACGAATGACCCGCATGCATCTGAAGATCTGAGACACATACATGCATCAGCTGTGACGGTTTCATAAAAATCACTCCCCAAAGATTATTCTGTGTCAGTGCACTGACACTGTGGCTCCTCGACAATCATACATTATTGAGCCAATCATTGTAAGGTTAATTATTGATGAAATCAATTCACATTAAATTTAGGTTTACACAAAGATGCAAATCCTCTCACCCTGATGTTGATCCAGACCTGCGTGCTGTTATCTGACTGCAGAACACAGAAGAAGAATCTTCACGACACTTGTTTCCAAGCAATGACGTGTGTTGACCACGTCTGTCGAGATTAAGTTTGTTTGACAAGACTGTTTGACAAACAAAGCTACTGTATGACTTCAGAAGTCGTGGAATATAACTGACAACTATATATTTATATATATACACGTTCACATGTGAAACGTCCTGACATGTTTTTCATGTGAAATCACGTTTTTGCACACGTGTCAAGTTCACGTGTCAACTCCCAGAATGCATTGCAAAACATCCACCCGCGACACTGGATAAAGGTGGAAAAATTACAATATTTCATATTTCAATTTCATTATTTTAATACTGAAAAGCATCTAAAAAATACTATTTAAATTAGTTCATAACAAATGTTGTTTATGAAATGTAAAACTTGTCAGTCTTATTCTGTCTATGTAAACGGCAGTTATTTAAGCAACAGACTGTTTTAGAACAGAATTATTGCTGTTGCTGGTCTGCAGGAAGGCATTGCAGTCACCTCGCCATGTCAGACAGACAACTGCGCATACAGCTTCTCTGGAGCATCTCAGGAGAAGGCAGCTATAGAGCCATGTCCTCTTACCCCACATGGCCATTACTATTATTACTCTGGGCTCTGGCAGAATGGGAACGAACCAGCATAAAGTGGAAATGTCATGGAGGACAGCCGTGGGAGTTTTGCCTGGGCCAGCTCTTGTCCTTTCATATGGAGTGTGACGGCGAGAGACCTTCCCTCATGAATAAGACATGGAGCGTCTAGGCCGCAGGGACCCACGCTGTCCATTTGCCATTTGCACGCTTGGCCAAAGCCAAGCAAGAGGTGAAGGGAGAACAGAAGTCAATACAGTGTGCCTGAGGAATTTGGGAGCGGGGGCCACGGGGACACGGTGATTCTGAATGGAGGGTTTGATCAAATAGTTGTTGAGGCTGAACATTAACTGGAGGACTTTTGTGGTTTAGCGTTTTGAATCGAAGTTCACCGCGAGGATTCACTAACTGTTGAGTACCGGAACAAAACAGGCCCACAGATGTTATGAAAACGTATGGAGTACGAAATGAAGTACAGCAAGTCTGGAAAAGTGACGGAATGTTAAAAAACGGGAAGATTCATGGGAATTTCTTTCGAATGGAAGTTGTTTCTAGGCAAGCTGTAAAATATTTGATAGAGGTACAGGTAGAGATTTGCTTCTCTGTCACATCTCATTGCCATCAGAACCGAACAGAAGATTTTTCAGAATAACTCAACTGCTCTGTAAACGCTCGGAGTGATGACAATAACAATATCGGGGACGGTAATTCTTTTTTTATTAAAAAAAGAAAAACTAATTGAACGCGTGAATTCCAAATGAACTGAAAAAGACTCAGAACTCAGTAAAAAGTGCGAAGACAAAGTTTTTTATTCAATTAACACGTTTTTATAGTAGAGAGGAAGTAAAGTGTCTGCACAGACAACACGTCTAAAATATTTTCACCACTATAAAAAATGAGGAAGAATGAATTTAGAGACACCCTGTAAAGTTAAAGCTGTAACAATCTACCCCTTAAAACTAGAACAATTGATTTTATAAAAGCCCTTTTTTCATCCTGGAGGACACAAAACTTGCCCTTAATTGAAGAATCACCCGTATGGATGAGAAAAACACCAAATAATCAGCAGCCAGCAGAGACGGAGCAGCAAGACGATCCGCACGCCTCACGTCGGCCTTTTTGTGTCGTTTTTTCTAACTTCGCACTTGAGTATTGACGTTTAGCAACGATTTGAAATAATGGCTGATATCTTACAGTCAGAGCATTTAAGAGTTCAATACGCCGAAAAAAAAGCTAAAAAAATGCATGTGAGATGAGTCTGTTGGCTGTTCATCGGAAAATATAGGAGAACAAAAGCGTGGAGAGTCATTGGGGTATTTCTGCTGGGCCCGACAGCGTGGAATCGGTTAAAGATTATCCGATACCACTGCTGGAGGTCATGCTAACATTGATCTGTCTATCTGCACTCTTCCAAGTTTCTTCTTTTCGTCTGAGGAAATCAATAGAAAACAGATAGCAAATAAGTTGTTCTTAAAACGCCAGTGAACTTTAACTTCAAAAGGAACTTTTGAAATGAGATGGAAGGCAGGGCGGCTCGTCGCAAACTTTGATGCTGAGGCTTTAGGGCGTGTATCATTAGATTGGGGTTGGGAGTCGGAAACAGGGTGCGGAGAGGATTAAAGGTCAAAAAACAGTATTGATGCAATGTCACAAATGAAGGGATTCTGTTTTCTAAACCCTTTTGTGTTTAGTGAGAGGTAGGAACCTAATCTCATCCTTTGAAGACACGCCCCCACACACCACCCACAGACCCCACACTCACTGCCTGATGCGTAGTGCATGAAAACTGCCCGAAATCACCAGTTGCCATCAGTAACCTCATGGATCTATAAGACGACGAGTAATTGTGATTTCAAAGTCTGCACACATTTTCAGAAGAACTTCTGCACAGCTGTGTGGAAAGGCTGTCATGCCAAAATCGGACACATCTTTTCTCATATTATTGAGGTTTAAACTCTGTTAGATATATCCGCCCATAAGATGATACGTCAAAACAAACTGTGGTACTTTACATGTCGGCCTGACAGCCTCTTTCTAAGTGGGCGGTTTTTGGTCAGAATAAACTGCACTGTAGAAAACACTGTAAGTTTCAGATAAAACTTATGCAAGACTAGAAACCCGGCTAACAATTTTTGGTTGTAAGAACATTTCCCAAACGTTTCCATTAAGTAACAAAAACAGTGAAAATGTTCAAAGCGTCTAGTTTTTTTTAGACATCGTATGTAGTTTACAATTTTGTATTGTTTTTACAGACATCCGCTAACAACCGTAACAACTAACATTTTCTATATTTGATATGTAACGTTAAAACACATTTTACAAACTTGATGCAAGAACATTTTTGATAACTTTTCAAGAACTTTAGCCAACGTTCTGCGAATGTTCCCTGTTAGCTGAAAGGCTGTTTTATCTTATGATATATCACTTTTAAAGACGGGAGCACAGTGTGAACTGCAAGTGATATTTCTTCACTAAAAGCTGATTTCACTCATATCAGTTACGTTTGTATGATTGACATCTCTCATGAATCAAAAGCCGCAGGCAATAAGGCACTTTTAGGGAAGCTTTCAATTACGAAGGCGGCGCAGCAGAGGAAAGTAAAGAGGAAGTCGAATTCTAACCTGAAGGCAGCACACCGCATTAAGCAAAGCAAGATCCATCAGCACAAAGCCAAACAAACAGGTGCAGAGAGGCAAACACACACAGTTGCCCTGGAAGAACACTGTGGGAAATTCAGCTGCTCTGTACATTCGTTTCATGCGTTTTTATACGGCCGCTGTGGGTGTTAAAGTTTGGCTAGCATTGAAACATTTAATTGACATTAGTACATTTCTAAAAGTTAAACCCTAGCAGAAGCCTAGAACTGTTTTTAAGATACCTTTACAAATAAATATTGACATAAAAAATGGGTTTATGAGGTAGCTTTGAAAACACAGATCCCACCCCCCCGTCAAAGCGCTCTCTAAAGCCACGCCTCCTCCATATATTTATGCAAATACAGTTTGACAGACAAGTACAACATCCTATTATTGTATTCGGACCAAATACAATCTTTCTTGAAATTGCATATGTTGCATGTATGATAACAGGTTAAAGGTCAAAGCAGTTACCTATGAAGCGAATTCCATTTTCATTCTACTTCCTTATTGTCAAATTTCCGCACAGAAATGGAATAACAAATTCTGCTACCTTCATTCAAATTCAGAAACCGAAATTGCGTTTTAAATGCAAACTCGGTTCGATTCTAAATGGCACACAGCCCTGTGCAGTGTACCCAGAAACGAATGACACCCTGCGCATCTTACTTCCTACCCAACGAGCGAGCGAACTAAAAACACCCTCAACGAGTCGAAGAGTAACAAGATTCTAAGAAAGTGAGGAGCTGCCTTAATTAAAGGAGAGAACAAGTGCTCAGAAATCAGGCAGAAGATACCTAGGAGATCAGGAATGAGGGTGGGGTGCGTCGACAGCTCCAGGAAGACAGAAAGAAGGGCTGGTGTGATAATTGTAATTGTGTTGAGGAACAGAATAGGAAACGCATAAAGTGAAGACAGCCACAGAGTGAGACAATCAGCAGAGGCTCGGAGGGAGGCCAGGCTGTGGCAGTTCGGTAATTGGAGGTGATGGCTGTGGGGCTGCTTAGTGTCGAGGGTGTCGGAAACGAGANGGGGGGGGGGCGTGTGGGTGAGGCTGATCCGTGCAGAGTTTGCGGGGGAGGCACCCAATGCTGGTGTTCGTAATTGGTTGGCAGGCGGATGGCAAGAGGGGAACAGGCTAAATAAGCTATCGGATGTGTTCGGCTCTGCAGATTTAAAAAAATAATAATGCTCAGGAAATGCTCTGTAATGGCTCAGGAGACATAACGAAGATGTCACTTGTGTTTTATTAAAAACTCAACATCTGTCTCAGATGTTTCTCCTCGGATTCATTTGGAGAAATAAAAATGAGACACTTGTTGACACACAAAGAATCTTACATGTTCTGTAACTCAGAAGATGTGGATTTGAGATGACTCACCGAGTTCTTCATCTCAGGACAAAAGCCTGAAGCAAACATCTTCCTCCTTCCCAAAAGATCAGGAACTGTGCCATGCAAACTGTGTTCAACACAGATTCTGTGGCCATGTTTGTTATCTGATTAGCGTAATTGATCTAGTGAATCGGGCGCTAAAACGACACGTGCAAATAAACTGTGCAGTCAGCAGACGCGATTCATTCTCACAGAATTCCCTCCACGATATTTTAATTTAGTCTCGAAGCCATAATCTCACGGCTGTCATAGAGAAACAATTGAGATGTTAAGGAGACCTCATTTGTGATTTATTTCCAACAAGAAGAGGCTAAATAAGACATGGGATTTGCTCAATTCTGCAGAATCTTAAGAAGAGAGATCACAAAGCTGCAGGATCTGAGCTTTCAGAGGAAAAGAGATAATAGATTGAGCAAAAGTCGGATCAGGGTGCTCAACATCGAGAGGCAAAGAGCTGGAAAGAAAGATATTGGACTTTGGAAAAGCGGAAGTGGAGAGATACAAAAGACAGAGAGAAGAGGGGATGGAGGAGATGCAGTAATGAGACATGGAGAGCCACAGGAAGTAAAAGTGGCAGAGGAGCACAACAGCAAATAAGAAATATGAGTGGGGAGCCGAGAAGCGCAGAGTCATGAGGGATTAGAGGAGACGCAGCCGAGGAGAGAAAAGGAGAAAAGCTCAATTAAAGGAACTGGGTCACGAGGAGCGTTTTTGAAATGTTGAGCGCAGCGTTTCAAAGCGCTCTGTAACAGTCCTTATGTAAGAGCAAAAACCTTCTGTAGGCCTGTTGCATTGTGGGCCAGACTGAAACCCCAAAAATGTGTTTGAACACTTAAGTCATACTTAAAAATGTCTGAACATGAGAAAGTGAGAAAATATCAAAAGCAACTGGCATCTGCAGTTATACTGTAACTAAAGATGACTGTCAGTAGATACATGAAGTCAGTTCCTAAAGTTCACGCAGCTGTAAACAGAGTAAACACAGGTGTAGTTTATCACGCTAACCACTAGCTGACAGGTAATGTTCTCAGAATGTTGGCTAACATTCTCTAAACGTTCTCTTAAGATTATCAAAAAATGTTCTTGCAGCAACGTTACAATTCAAAACGTTCAAGACAAAAACATTTTTCTAAAACAATTTTTTTAAAGAAGGAAAAACAACAAGTTTTTCCTACTTAATGGAAACGTTCTTAACGTTCTTGCAACCTAATCTTGTTAGCTGTGAGCTTGACAAACACAAAGCGTCCAGATACTTTTTAAGACTAATACAATGCTTTCGTGAAACAATTTGTTATGCTTGTCCTTAAAAAGACAAGAAAACATCTCACGACATCAAATCTCTGTATCCACGGCAGTTCAGTAAGGTCTCCCTCTCATCCTTCTCCAAAGATCTACTGTTACTGGTGCCACTGCTCCGATCTCAACAGCATCGTCCTCACTTTCTCATCACCTTCTGAACTGCCTGCTGAGGAACGTAAACACGCGAACCCTTCGGGGGGAAGCAGCAGGAGATGCGATGACACATTAAAGAGCGACACATTAAAGACGTGTGTACGTTTCGCTTAAATTCAAAAAGTGATTTTCACTCAAGTGTTTGGGGAGAACTCTTGATATGTCAATCAAATTCTTTCTGAAGCGCACTGGGGTGTTGGGAATTGGGGGCTGGGGAAATAGGTGGAAGTGAGACCAAAAAAATAAAGCATGGAGTATGCAAGAGGTTTCTGATGTCTCCAGCTCATTCGCTACCTCCTCCCGAGAATCGGGAATCAGGAATTAATGGGTTGGAATAGAAGAAAGGATGGAAATTTCGACAAGAATTGCAAACATAAAAGACAGTACGAAACTTGGAACTTAATTAATTCTTCCAAGACTTTGGGCTTAGATAAAGACGATACAATGTTCAGGGGAGCAGTTTTATCAACATTTAAACGATTAGTTGGAACTGGCAAAAAAAAGAGAATTCTCCATCTCATTTTTTGGTTTTACCCTTGTGAGTTTCAAACTCTGTGTTTACTTCCTTCTGTGGAACGCAGAATTGTTTTATTTATTATGTTTTTTAAGATAATTCTGGCCTTTCTGTTCCACATAACAATAGTTTACAGTGACCACAGCTGCCAAAAAAAACAAAATAAAATACCTAATAAAATGACTACGACTTATATTTTGACTCTTGTGCACTATATGACAGACTGAAACCAATGATGTTTGACATGATGCGTCTAAAGGTGCTGCATTTCATCTTTTGTGTCCCACAGAACAAAGCCACAGGGGTTTGGAATGATGTGAGGATGAGCGATTTTCATCGTGGAACTTTTGCTAAAAGCATTCAGCCTGGTAATGACAGAAACAAGCCCATCCGAGCTCAACTTCCCAGCTTTGGGTATCAGCCGGGCCTACACACACAGAGAACCCTTCAATGGGTCTTAAGTGATCTATGTTTCAGCTCACAGACTCTAGTAGGTGCTCACCCAGAATCCCATGCGTCTGGGAGCACTTAATGCATCTTTCTTGCACCTGTGCTGCAGTCGTTTTCTCGAGTAATCACATAAATGCATTATCTCCGAACGTGTGCAGATTCTGAACGAGACGTATTTCGTGTCTTTAGAAAAGGTACATTAGGTCGCCTGAGTCTGTGTCTTCATTAATACAGTGCTTTAGAACAGTGGCTCTCAGCTCTGCTCCGAGAGAACCACAGAACTGCACATTGTGTATGTCTCCATTATGTAACACGCTGATTCAAATCATCAGCTCATTAGTGGAGGAGATAAGGAAGACATGGAAAATATGGATTTATGTGCGTCTTCAGGAATGGAGTCGAGACCCAGCTAACAATTTTAGGTTGTAAGAATGTTTCTCTAACGTTTCCACGTTCCAAGTAACAAAAAACGTTAAAAATGTTATTTTGAAAGCACTATGAATGTTCAAAGGTGTTCAAATATTACAGAATATTAATTCTGTAATATTTTCAAAACGTTCCACTAAAAATAATGTTTTTGATATATGATGTATACTGCTGAAAAGTGTTCTACTAACATTACTGCAGACTATTTTTGGAGAGAATACCTTGAGAGAACTTTTAGATGCCATACGCCAACGTTCTGAGAACATTCCCTGTTAGCTGGGAAAGCACTTCCAACTTGAATTAACGTGAGATCAGAAGTGACCCTATTCGCATTTTCATGACACGTTTCTAGCATTCATTGGTGCACCTTAGTTGGACCTCAGACGCCTCTCTTTTCTACTGCACCACTATCTCTCCTAAACCAGCCTCCGAGGTGGTAACGAGGGGTAAAATCAACAGAAGCTTGTGTTTGTGAACCTTTCACCAGCATGGAGCACGGAAGCCAAGAGCTATTTACAAAAGGAGTAAATGTTTTTGCACCCGTGCTGGACCTGTGCAAACAGGTGGGATGGATCAGGAGAGGCAGTTAATGACTCCGCTTGTCCACACCTGCTCAGGGCCACACCCCCCTTATTATCCAAACCACCAGCTCCCCGCCCCCTGGAGACCACGCTCACTTCCTGTCAGATTCAAGTTTTCAGCACCAGAAGCCGAAGCTTGTTGCTATGGCAACAGCCACAGCAGGGAGGGAGGGGAAATCTGCCGCATTGCCGGAGCTGGCACGGGCGTCGGGTGTTTGTGTATGTACGTCTGCGCATCCACGCTCTTGCATATGCATCAGAAAGTCCCAGTAACCACGGTGATGACTGGACCATTTATTTCAGTCTGATTAAGAAACGACGGACGCTATTGGTTCATTTGGTGTTGCACGGACGAAGGTTTGGCTTCTGGCTTTGTGTTTAAATATATACACCATCTACAGGCAACTACAGCATGAGGAGACCCCTCCAAATAAACCACAGTGATGACTCACAAAAACAAAACACAAAAACGCTACATGTATGAAACACGTATGCGTTAACCAATACTGAACACATAAAGAAAAGCAGCTAACAGGCAATGTTCTCCAAACGTTGGCTAAAAGTTCTCTTAAAGTTATCAAAAAATGTTCTTGCAGTAACACTAGCAGAACTTTCTTAACATTATATATCATAGACATCAAAAATGTTATTCTTAAAATGTTAGTGGGATGTTTATAAAACCATCACAGAATTTCAAAAAGTTTGACTAGCCAAAAAGTACCGATAATTAATACAATGCCTGAAAAAAAACTGGACACTTTCAACATTCCTAGTACGTTCAAAAAAGCTTTTGTAATGTTTTTGCTACTTAATGGGAACATCAGAGAAACGTTCTTACAACCTAAAGTTGTTAGCTATGAGAGCTAATCTGTGGAATTTTATTTGCGTGGTATTTACTTTAAACGTCATTACAGAATATGTTTATTTTGCGTGTGGATGACGCATGAGTGAAACTATCATTGTCAGAAAATTGATTTTTACTGATATACTTATCGCATTTTATTAATAAACAACGTCTATACAGTTGCATTCGATGCGTATTACGACGCAGGTGTTTTAACTTTGATTACAGTCATATTCTGGTAATACATTTCAGAAACCTTAAACTCGTCCACTGTTAATACTGTGACGAGCATTAATTATTAAATTCAACATCACCTGCATGACTCATCAGTTCTCCAACAGGAAGGAACCCTGTAGCGACCGTTACTTCATTTAATACCGCCGCATACTAGCTGCTCTCCTCTGCTTTAGATGGTCAATTTACCATCTGCTAGAGAGAGTATATGAGCGCTTCCAGATGGGCAAAGTTTGGCCTCTGGTTGCCGCTGGGCCCATGTGGCGGTGAGACGTGCCGTACGAGAGCATCAGGGCGGGTTGGTCGGGGAGATTCTCATTTCGCCCCAGCGCCGTGGCTGATTCGCTTCTCTATTGATCTCGCTGTCTCATCAAGCACGTTTCCTGGAAGATTCAATTTCCAGCACATCAACATCACGGTCTGAGCACTTTGTTCCAGACACCATACAACACAATTGATCTCAAAGCTTCACCAACATTCACCTCTGTGCACACACTGTTGCTCCAATAAAGGTGCATGTGGTGGCAGTGAACCAGTACGACACGGTCTAATCTGCGGCACACACTGGAGAAATCACGGAATGGCTGATGGCTACTGCAAACCGTGTAAACCCACAGCTGGATTTTCTATCTGATGCTACAATACACATCAGGATACGTGCCCGATTCAAAAGGATTCGTGTCTGATTCTCGAT
>JAZGTI010006913.1:0-22571 GCA_036877585.1 Botia kubotai | reverse complement strand
CAACTCCTCGTTCAAGCTCTGGTTCTCTCCAGACTGGACTACTGCAATGGTCTCCTCGCAGGGCTTCCGGCTTATACTATCAAGGCCCTGCAGTTGATTCAGAATGCAGCAGCTAGAGTGGTCTTTAACGAGCCTGAAAGAACACACGTCACACCACTGTTCATCCAGTTGCACTGGTTGCCAGTAGCTGCTCGCATCAGATTCAAGGCTCCGATGTTTGCTTTCAAGGTGACTACTGGATCGCGCCTCCCTACCTGCTCTCACTTCTTCGAACTTATGTGCCCATCAGAAATTTCCGTTCAGCTTACGAACGTCGCCTTGTGGTTCCATCCCAACGAGGGAAGAAATCACTTTCCCTGACTCTTTCACTCTGCCCGGTTGGTGGAATGAACTCCATATCTCCATCAAAATGGCCATTAGCCAATGGCCAATGCTTATTTTAGCCATTTTCAGGAAACAACTAAAAACTCATATTTTTCGTCTTCACTTCCTTGACTAATTTACTAACACTTCTAAAAAAAAAAAAACGTATACTGTGTTGAAATACCTGAGACCTGTCTATAGCACTTATTTACTGTTGCCTCTTATTGTAATTGAAGTTGCTTCCTTGTCCTCATTTGTAAGTCGCTTTGGATAAAAGGGTCAGCAAAATGACTAAATGTAAATGTAATGTAAAAATTTCTTTGTGGTTCTGTCCTCTCTTCTGTAAGGGATTTAACCTAAATTTTGCTTTTATTGTCAATTTATTATTTTTTAGTTTCTCTTATAGTCTTTATAAGTTTTTCATTACTTAAATCTATTATCTTCATTTTTTCCTATGTGTCATATGGAGAGTAGTGGAATTTTGTTATATTGTTACAAAGGGTTACAAATGGATGCTTTGACAGACACATCATGAGCTTAAGTTACTACAGGTTTAGTACTGATACAAAAACATGAAAAAACATTAACATGTCTGACATTTATTCTGTGCTTTATTATTATTTTTTGTTTTTTATTTAAAGATGCTTTGAAGCAACGTAACATTGTAAAAAGCACTATATAAATAAAATTGAATTGAATTCTGAAACACATTTGATATACCAAATTGGTTGACTGAAAATGAAATCATATTTTCATATTTTTACAAGGAAAAACATTTCCAGTATTATTTTCTCTCTGCAGAACTAAATTAATTATTTCTCAAAAGAGCAAAGAGGCTGCTATAACATTTACATTCTTTTACACCCAAAAGGAAAATAGTTATTGCTAAAGAAAAAAAAATAATGTAACCACACAGAGAGCTCCAGTAATCTTACATTTTGCAGTGAAATAGATTTAACCACACATTTTCACACCATTTAGTGAAGTCTGTGTTTTGCAAATAGTCGGTGACCCACTTTTTGCTCTAGCCAATAAAATAATCTACCCATCAACAACCATAACGCAAGCAGGTTCAATCCATCTTTACTGCCAAGAAGATCCTTTTGAGTCTTTGCTCTTGAAGAAAATGTTTTTCGAAGGACGTACAGCACAAAGCATCGAAACTCTGGGGACTATTTTGGCATCTGAGGAAGGAAAAATTTGTTTTGACAGTTTTAGTAGAGCCCTAGATCTCCCTGTTTGTGTGGATATTATAATGTGAGTTACAGAGGTAAAAGGACTATTTTAGTTGAACTATATACTGGTTTCACTTTTAGGCCAAAAACATGGCCCTGCTATGTAACAAAATACAAAGATACTTTCTCAGTGGTCAAGAAAGCAACAGCTACATTTAAATATCTATGCTAATAAAACCGCATGTTATCATCATGGTTGCAAGCTATAAACATGATGACAGTTTAATTAACTTCAACATCAAGAGGTGGGATCATAGTTTTGCATTTACAAGTATATATTAAATCTTTGCATTCAGCTCTGTCAAACAGAGAAAGAGATAAAAATAACAAGAAATACTATTAAAAACTGTTTTACTAAATTCTCATGTCAGGATCCTGACAGCCCTTGCGTTGCATTATTGCCACATCATTGTGATCAAGTTTGATGTAGATGCACACACAAGATATGAGACACTTCCTGTTCTATTTATTGCCATACATTGATTTCCTCATCATGGCAATGTCGTTCGAAATATGAACAATCTGTTCACAGTTTAGCATTTCAATATGTCTTTCTTGCCAATTATGAAGCAACTTGGGTAAATTTAAAAGGACTCCTTTAAATGATGTTTTACGTGACACTTCCTTCTGCCAATTTGTGGCGCTATGACTGTGACTCACAATACCCATCTCTATGTCATCAGTCCCCAGGACCAAACATACAGCTTAAGGTTCCCCTCAATCCCTCAATTCATGCAGCAGATATATACCACTTCCTGGTTCCATTTTTTCTTTAATTTATTGCCTTTCCATAGCAACATTGTTTGAGATATCAAAAACCTTTTGCATCTTTAGTGTCTTAACTAAACTGTTTGTCATGATACTGCATCAAGATTTGGAAGAGCTCATCACAAATGCATTCTGGGATTGCAAGACACATGCCACTATCTTAAAAGTGGTAATTATAATCAAGGGCGTGTTTACCATTTTGGGGGCCCTAAGCAAAGTCAGGACCTGGGCTTGGATAAGCATGCTTCATAGTTGTTGTTTTTCTATGTATCTGGGATGCACATTAACAAATGATGTCAAAAGCAATAATTAAATAAGGTGACCAGGTGGGGACTCCCCAAGCCCGTGCAATTGCACGCTCTGAAATAGTATGATCACATGACCAGCTAATCAAAGTCACATCCAATACTGCTTATTTTATCTTCACCTCCCATGGAGGTGGACATTTTCACACAAGGAATAAATTAATTAAAGCTGATAGTCAATAGGGCATTTCTACAGTGACGTCAGTAAAAAAAGTTTTGCATAATGCTGCATTATCACTAGGTGTCACAACAACAACATAACATAAAACTTATTGCACCTTTGCTACCTGCTATTTGTCTTTATATCAGAAGAATGCCTATACCTTAACATGCTGTCTAGGTAGGTGGCACACTTTTGCACTGTACCTCATGGCCACCTTCAATATACCTGTGATAATTGCTAATATCTACCGTGTATGACATGATTTTGCATTGCAAAAGTGTTGACCAACATGTGTTCTCAATAGCCAATGAAAGGTTATTGGTGAATGCTAGCGTGTTGACCACTAGTTTTAGTCCTTTGTCATATAAATAAATGCCTCATCAAGGCTAACTTGGAGCCCAAATATTTTATATATTTGGTTTTTATATATAAAATTGATAGAGCTGGACAAGTCTGAATCATCCATCATATGTGATTTTGATAAGAGTGGCCAGGACTAGGCGTGGTGTTTTTCAGAGAACAAGGCTTCTTTACAGACAAACACTCAGGTTAAGCTACTACAGAAGTGTAAAGCTGATCACAAACCTTCCATATCCTAAAAGATGCAATATTTAGACGCTACTACTCTTCATGCTAATGGAGGAGGTTCAGGGGCTCAGTCTGTGAGTAGCTAGAGATGGTTTACTATACACTGTTATATAGTGTTGAATAGCTGTAGTGGAATGGGAGAATTAAACCCATTAATAAGCAGTTTCAGCTGGTTGACCCATGTTTACCTTTGTTACTCTTGATGTGTTTAAGTCAAATCACTGTAAACCATACCAGTGTGTATTTTTGTGTAACCAGTGTCTAAATAATCATCTAATTGGCCCATGTTCCTGCCTTATGAGCATCAGGAGCACCTGCGAGTATATTAGGGCACCTGTAAAGCGTGTCATCAACTCCTTTGTCCGAAGGGGCCATAAACAGGTGCCCGAGGCAATAAAACTGATTTGTTCACTTTTTCAGTGATTTGTTTCAGTATTCTCTGTGTTCAAGCACAATTACTATAGACATAACGCAATATCACATAAACTCGCAGACTGCTGTTGACAAAAAGACCTCTCGGGCCACTGCCCAAACGCAAGCTTACACTAGCCACACAGGAGGGTGTCCAGCATAAGACTTGAACACCAATCTCCAAGGCTAATGTCAACATACCAATGACACATACCACTGAACCAACAGCACAAAGGTTTGGCAATAGTGGATAATAAGCCAGACGCAGCTTAATGCAAGTGATAACCTTGCCAGCCTGTTAAAGAAGTGGGGGACCCTCTGTTCTCTGGACTGACATCTTTTGACCGAGCTTGTGACAGGCAAGGACCATCTATAGTGAAGGTGCTACTCCACACACTCAGCTAGCTACAACCGCTTGAAAGTACTGTCCCTTAATAGAGCTTTGGGGGAGTTGGGATCATCTATTGTGAGGGAACTACTCTATGCTCGACCCAGGGGGCCCGTAGTTCATGGGGAGGCAGCAAAAGTGTCGCCCGCCTCACCTCAAGAAGGTGAAGCTCTCTTGGAGGAAGGCCCTCCATAGTGAGGGTACTACTCTAACACAGCCTGGAGGGCCACAGTCAAATAAGAGCCATCTGATTGCTAGCTGCTACTGTACAGCATGTCATACTCTTTGCCAGCCAGAAAGTAGAAAAGCTGAGGAGCCTGTATCATTCCCCCACCACAGAGGGAGGGTACAACTCTGCCAATCTGTGGAAGCTAGACCAAGTGGGCAGGAAACCCCCACCAAGCACCCAAGGGAAAGTACTATACGAAAAAGTACTAAATAGGGGGATTCGAACCCAGGTCTCCAATTTATAGCAATGACAGGCTGATCATCACACCACAGGAGATTCTACTAGCTAGGCACTCTTCTGGCCATGAGAGCTTCAGGGGAGAATAGGGTCAGTATTGGACTCAGTCCCTGACCCTTAGGACCCGCCTTCCAAGTAGAACCATTAAATGCCAGCTCCAACCACATGCAACTACGGTCACAGACCAAAACCTAAACTCCAAATATACAATGAATAGGGCTGAGAAACATATTGGCAATTTGAAGAAATGGTTCCTCCAATGATCTTATGAGTATCCAGGAAAATCCAATTACAACCACAAGGACACTGAAACGATCCTCAAGGGGAGTTTGAAAAAAACTTTGTGTTTTTTAAAAAACACAGTCTTTCCCTAATCTACGTGTATTTGGGATGGCTTGTACCAAAAATGTTCAAGGTGGGGCTTAAACCCTGCTAGTTGAAAGGAGCTTGCAAGTAATGAGCTATGACTCCTTAGCACAGCTGTTCTCTTTAGAGCTTATACTGGGGCTGCCTACCAACAGAACCCTGATATCCAGGAAGGCAGCACAACCCTTATTGGTCATGTGATCGTAACAATGAGCTAATGCCTGCCAAGTGTTTATGCAATACTACAGGACAGGGAAAAAGGAAGATATGATAAGGGGCTACTTCCTCACTCTCATGCAAACCTCAACCCGCCTGTCCTTGCCATTCTCTCTCCTCGCCTTGCACTGTGCCACTCCTGTATTCTGCCTCCTGTGGGGAGGAGTGTGGGCAGTGCCCTGGCTCTACCTTCATTTACATTACATTTTACATTTAGTCATTTAGCTGACGCTTTTATCCAAAGCGACTTACAAATCAGGACAGGAAGCAACTTCGATTACACTAAGAGGCAACAGTGAATAAGTGCTATACACAGGGCTCAGGTTTTCCAACACAGTATAAGGGAGTTGTATTTTTTTTTTTTTTTTTCCACAAGTAGAAGTGGGGGTGTGTTAGTAGTAGAAGTGGGGGTGTGTTAGTAACCTTAGTTACCTTCAGTCCTCAGACACAGGCGGGCAGGTAACAGGAGCATCAGTTAACTTGGACTGCCACGGTATATATTCTTAAAGGCCCAAGAGTGCACCCTCATTGCTCTGAACTTCTTGACCACCATCTGTACAGATGTTAAAAGTTTAGAACTTTTCTATTTATGTCAGTTATATATTTCCAAACAAGGCAAAAAATACATGAGGCTTTATTTGTAATTGTAAACCCCTCCATACCCAATAATAGCAAAGACAACAAAATGGTCCCAAATAAACAATAAAAAATGAAGGCGGAGTTGCATGGAGCAGATGCTATGTAACAACATGTTCTTTGATTATTGGCAGTATGCAAATTTTTCTTCATAAAACCATGTAAACAACCAGTTGGGCAAATACGCACAGTATAACTGAAAGACTAGTGACAAAGATCATCTCAAAAACAGATCATGCATTTACTTCATATTTAAACCTTCATGTACATAATATGTTTTTAAACAACAGGAGTTGCAGTAATTTAATCCACTGGCTCTTTGAAATTTTTTAATCTATTCTGATCTATTCATTTATTTTGCCACAATAAAGGGAAACCCCTGATGAAAAATAATAAATATGTACTTTACATGGTCTAAAATGAAAGTATTTTATAAAAAAGATGGGAGTATAAAATGTTGTAAAAGTCTCAAAGTAATGAATTGAAATGACATTTTAAATTCATGTGGATATAAAATTCTTAAAAATCCAGAAAGAAAATCAGCAATTTGACCATTCCATTCCAAATAGTAGCAAATCGGATAAACAAAAAAGTGTGCAAACTACCTTTAAACACTCGTTCTTGGTTTTGTTTTAGTGCCAACTACCACAAGACTGTGGAATTGTGGGGTTTTTATTTTTTAGGGTAAGCAGGTAATGGATGTCTGGTTTAAAAACTAAACTAAACCAATTGTTGCAAAATGCAAATCAGAACATCAACTTTGCTACACAAATGCATGTGTATTTGATAAAAACATCTGCTAGTCATTTTGGGCCAAATTAATTGCGAGTAAAGCAAACAAACAAATAATAAACCACCACAGGACAAACACAAACTTTGCCATAGCCCACACCATGTGATATCTACTTTAACTATAAAGGGTGGTTGTTATATTGCCAACCCATACCACGCCACCACAAACAAAAACACAATCCAGTTAACAACATGATGCTTCCAGATTTGCTTTGAAAAGAGATACAATAATACAGGAGGTACATTACAGATTCTTTCATTATATGAAATTTGGCATGTTTAAAAAAAAAGTGTTACATTTTCTTCATGTTTTTAATAGTCTGTTCTTGTATTTGTTTGTGTGTGTTTGGGGAATTGATCAGGTGACGTTTATTCCACAGTCACTGATTTGGCCAGGTTTCTTGGGCAATCAACCTGTGTGGAGCAGAAGAGAATAAAAAACAACATTTACTAGGAAGTCAATACACAGTCAATGAAATGTTCCCATTCATACCATCACACTGTTGCTTGATAATGATTGACTGGCAGACATTCTAGGATAATATTTCATTTCTAATAATGCATGGCTATAAATTAGCCTTAAACACAAAATGATGACAGCATTTTTATTTTTAAGTTAACCAGTCCTTCAAAAACATCTTGCATCTACAGAAGATAAATACAGAAGATGTGGTCAATGTTACCAGCTATCTTATAAACGCTCTGGGAAGAAATATGTGACAGACAGGAAGAAACCTTAAAGATAATGAAATAGAGTCTGATTAAAGAATGAGCTGGACTCACATCATATCCACGAAGCACGGCGAGGTGGAAAGAAAGCAACTGGAGAGGGATGACACTGAGGATTCCCTGCAGACAGTCCACACAGTGAGGCACTTTGATGGTACGACTGGAGTTTTTTATAGTCCCATAGTCCTCCTTATCACAGATCACAATTGGACGCCCCTACAACACACACATCTCATGTTATGACTGTAACCTCTGTTCCCTGAGAAAGTAATGGAGTTGTATGACGACACTTTGGGGAACGTCTTTAGCATAATGGCACCTAATGCATGTGTGCAACGGTCCTGACTGGCGTTACATTGTTCATGATGTAATGGCGGAACACGGAAGCTGCAAAGAGAGAGCTGGCACACAAGACAGCTTTCGAGAGACTGAAGCGAGCCGTTCGCAGGCATACAGGAGGTATGGCATGGCTGTACATTATCCCTTACATATAAGCAATAACGTAAAGTCATTTGATCATTACTGTAAAACAAATCCTGAAAAACATAAGACCTCAACCTTAAATTGAAATTATGTGAGAAGGAACAGAGCACTGAGTGTTACAAGACACCTTAAGCTGTGTAAGACAGTAGGCTGGCAGAGAAAACAGATGTGAGTGTTTGGATGCATCTTACCTGTCTGGCCACCACCTGCTGCAGTGCATTCTGGCACTTTGTGTATGTGTGATCTCTCATGATGATCATAATGACAGGCATGAGTTTGTCCACCAGAGCCAGCGGCCCGTGCTTCAGCTCTCCAGCCAGAATCCCCTCTGAGTGCATGTATGTAATCTCCTTAATTTTCTTAAAGACACAGACAAGAGCTTCATCAGCTACACTGACGAGACTAAAAAAAAAATCACTGCAGACATCTGTAAGTTTAGATGTAAAATACAGCAATTACGGAATAATTTGTTTTGGTATAATTAAAGGCATGTAACATTCATTGTAGATATGTTGACAGACATGGCTTATGACAGTTTCCCTTATCCTCAGCACCACTGTTAGCTGCACAATTTCTCTCAGCCAACACAGTCAAATTACAAGATAATCAAAAATTACATATATGCACTATTGCAGATGGAAAGACGGAAAGATGAAAAATAAAGGAGTGGAGGATAGATGAAACAAGTGGAAGAAGGAAAAGTAAAAGTATCTGTGGTCTAACCAAAGCTCCTTCCAGGCATGTGGCATAGTGGTAGCCACGACCCATGATGAGAACACTCTTCTGCTGGTACAGCTCAGTGGCCAGCTTCTGAATCTCTTGGTCCAAACTCAACACCTCTTTAATCAGATCTAACAAGAACGAGAAAGAGAGAGAACTGAGGGTCAAAATAAAAAGCTTTTAATATTACGCATACATGCAAAGACAGTAATTACTGAAAATGGTTGGTTAAGCAATGCAGTGGATTGTTCCAGAACATGTTTAGGTAAGACCCAAATGCAATTGCTCTTGTTGATATATTAAGGTTTTATGAACTTACACAATGGGACTGTGCAAGAAACTACCTGATGACATATGACACGTTACCTTAAGCTTGTTTTCCAGACACTCTTAGAACCATTTGTAATAATTCTGGAAATAATGGTCTGTTTCTTACAAAGACCAATCATTTCTTCTTACTATATTATATATTGTCAGAAGCTGCAGGGATTAATTTTGTGTTGCCTGGACCTGCTGTTTGACTGTTTTGAAAGTACTGGCACCTGGGGACTTATATTTTAAGAATCAACAAGGACTAAAAACTAAAAAAAAAAAAATCTTCATTCAAATCTTCAAAATTTTCATTTTTGGGTGAACTTTCTCTTTAAGGCTCTGAACAAACCATGCAAGTGCAGGAATTGTGTTCCGACAGCTCATGAAATTAACAATGTATAACTAAAAAGGTTTGCATTAAAATGTTTTGGGTCTTATATACCAAAGACTTGGTATATATAGAGAGACTAAAACATGCATTATTACTACATTAATGGTTAATTCAGCAATGTTTGGCATTCTGGAGTTCAGAAAGAACTTTATCAACTGGTTGCCAACACATTTTTGACCTCATTGACTTTGTTGCAGCTCAAAAACTTTAGAGTGAGAAAGAGAAAACAAGAATGGGGTGCCTTAGAGAGGAAGGAATGCCCGGCAGACACTTGTGGTCCGACAAAGACTTCCAACAGTTACAGACACAGCTGGCTGAGGCTATTGACCTCTCCCTGCTGTAAACACCCCTGCACACGCACACAGACACATTAACCGGAACTCTGCCAGGACCTCGCAATCATACATGTACACGAACACAAGTACAAAAACAGAGCTTTAGAGTTCATATGTGAACATGTATGTGTCGAACTCACAGCCACATGGTCTTATGATCAATATTTTACAGTGTCTGAATATTTCTGAACAAATAGAACCATTCAGCATCTAGTATTAAAATCCTTTTGCAACTAAATTTAGGAATTAGTAAAAAAAATACATTCTGTTCCATCAATATTAAAAAAGTTCCACTACAGTATAGTATGTACTATTTACTTCAGAGATTAGCATTTAGCATTAGCATTTAGAGAAAACTCTTTAGTGAATTTCTCTAATGATGTTTAGATGTTTTGTTCCAGATCTCTTACATCATACATAGACTGCATACAGAAAGTATTTTGACTCCCTTCACTTTATTCAGTTTTGTAATGTTGCAGCCTGATACAACATTCATTTAAATTCTTTTTTTTCTTCATTAATCTACACTCAGTACCCATAATAACAAAGTAAAAACAGAATTTTAGAAATGTCTATAAATTTATTAAAAAGAATAAACTGAAATATCACGTTTACAATATAAATACATATAAGTATTTAGACCCTTTACTCAGTACTTAGTTGAAGCACATTTGGCAGCCTTACAGCCAGAGTTTTTAGGGTATGATGCAACAAGCTTTGCACACCTGGATTGGTAGATTTTCTGCCATTCTTTGCAAATCCTCTTATGCTCAGTCAGGCTTTGGCTGGGCCACTCTAGGACATTCATAGAGTTGTCCCTAAGTCACTCCTGTGCTGTTTTGGCTGTATGCTTAGGGTTATTGTCATTGAACCTTGAAATTAAATTGAAAATTGAACCTTAGGCCCAGTCTGAGGTCACGAGTGCTGTGAAACAGGTTTTCATTCAGGTTTTTATTCATGATGAGATGAGAGATGTGTGCCTTCCCAAATCATGTCCAACCAATTTACCCCAGGTGGACTTCAATCAAGGTATAGAAACATCCTTGCAGCGATTAAGAGAAATGGGAGGCACCTGACCTACACTTCAAGTGTTGTTGCAAAGGGTCTGAATACTTATGCCGATGTGATATTTAGTTTTTGGTTAATTTACAAATTAATTTAACAGACATTTCTAAAATTCAATTTTCACTTTGTCATTATAGGGTACTGAATGTAGATTAAGAAAAAAGTTCATTTTAACGATTGTAGTATCAGGCTGCAACATAAAATTGAAAAAAGTAAAAGGGGTCTGAATACTTTCTGAATGCATTTTACATTTACATGTATGCATTTGGCAGACGCTTTTATTCAAAGCAACTTACAGTACATTCAAGTTACATTAACATTTGGTTAGTACATGTGCTCCCTGGGAATCGAACCCACAACCTTTTGCGCTGCTAACGCAATACTCTACCAACTGAGCTAAAGGAACACAGGAACAATCAACATTTTCATTTATTATGTAATTATTAAAATATGCAATAAGTGTAATAGTCAACATGCCAGAAGACAATATACGGACTGTAAATGATGCCTTATTTTTATTAAAATCCAACCATAAACACCTTTTTCTACAAAATTTTCAAGACAAAACAAATTTGTATTTATTTAAAATATTGGCTATGATTGAAATCCTAAAAATGTTATGAAGCTGAAGTATTTTTACCTGGCAACACTCTGAGACCTTGTATGATTTCTCTCCTCCGTGGCTGCATGGAAATTCTGTCATCACACATCAACAGGGCAAACATGATGAGAGCCACAAACTGACTTGTGTACGCCTGCCACAAACAAAACAAACCCAAAGTGTTTAGATAAGCTCAACACACAGTTTATTGTAATTATAAGCTATTCCTTCTCCAAAGTAATTCAGAAATAGCCTAAAAAAGTGCAGTTCTGAAGAATTTTTTGAAAAAAACTCCTCCTAGGGTTTTTTTGTCCAATTTGCATGAAATTTGGTATGTAGCATTTAGACACACTCTAGTCCAAAAGTTATCAAAAGCTTTTAGATAAACCCGACAATAATGATCAAACAAATTTGTCAAAAAGTATGCAAAAATGGATGTGAGGCTGTATCTTCGCAATGCTTTTGGATATTGACATGAAATCTGGAATTATCACAGGCATGACCTAAGGGTACATGCACATTTCCATCACAGCGGCACCTACTGGTGGCAATTTTGCTTTTGGATGCTTTGTCTTAAAATCAGGGTGGTGTCTCATGGATTCTCTCGATATCCAATGTTCTTTGGTTGGCCATTTTGAGTTTTGTTGTAAAATACAATATCTTACAAACGTAATTAAGTATCATTACGTAATATACACCTTTTTGCAGTGAATTTTATATTATAAGACAGTGTAAGCACGACTAAAGAAAGAAGAGGTTTCACATAAAGAAGAGGTTACAATTAACCTGTCCACAATGAGTAACGCTAAACAGAAAAATGCCGCATTGCAGTCTAAAAAGGCTGGTGTAGCTAGTAAACTAGTGAGCATGGTGACGACGTTGTCTTAAGAGGGAAACCAAGTTGCGGAGGGAATGGTCGACGATTCCTTATCAATGACAACTTGTTTCTAAACTAAAGGTAAGGTTGTTTCTAAACTAAGTCCTAAAGGAGGACATGGCCACCCTGATGGCTTGCTCTTTCCGGAGTCGACTAACATCAAGTTAATTGTTATACATGTGAAATCTCTAAATTGGGTGACATCTACAGGAGAATGAATCGTTAACAGAGTTAACATGAGGAGTAAGTCAATATACTGGGAGCATTGTGTTAAAGGGATGCAGCCTGTAAAATATTGGGAAGGGTTGGAGGAGCAAGGGTGGTAGGTCTTGTAGTTTTTCTGTTGTTAATTGTTGGTTTGACATTTTTGTTGTGTTATTTTGCTTTACATATTGGGTACATATTGGAGGTTTTGGGTTAGACTTTACAGTTGCATATAGTAAGTGTTATTATACTAATGGAGAAAACAATATTTAATCTCTCTTTAATCTATAACTAAGAGATATGGTATTCATAAAAATCATTTTATGGAATATATCAGGTTGTAACCATGTAATTAAACGTACGAAAATTCTTACATATCTCATGCAAAACAAATCTGATATAGCTATGTTGCAAAAAAACCCACCTTAGCACTGAGAAATCTGAGAAATTTAAACGGGATGCATTGATCAGGTTTACTCAAGCACATTTAATACAAGGAGGTTTCGCTATTTTGATCAGGAAAGGCTTAGACTTTAAAGTCCACAAAACATATAATGACCAGGAAGGCAGATGGATAGCTCTGGATTTGAGCCTAGAAGGACAGAAATATACAATTATGAACATCTGTGCCCTTAATGTGACGTCTCCAGATTTCTTTAATGAAATCTGCAATATTATTAGGAATATTGGCAATTATAACATAATATTAGGTGGTGATTTTAATCAAGTTCGAAATGTAGATCTTGATAAGTCTAGTAACAAATAGACCACCTCAATATTGCACTCAGCAATAGACACTATGATAGATGAATGTGGCCTGATAGATCAAATAGATAAAAATTTCTATCAAGAGCTATCTACATCACAAGGGGAAGTACCCATTGAAAAATATGACACATTCTTCTCTTCCCTACAGATTCCATGTCTATCTACATTTGATAGGTACTCTCTAGAAAATGATATCACATTACAGTGAATTAAGGATGCCATAGTGCCCCAGGGGAAGATGGCTTTTCTTCTGACTTTTATAAAAAAAATTCTGAATTTCTGGCACCTAAATGGCTTACAGAATGCTGTTAGAATAACTGGTAAACTTCCGGAAAGTATGAGAACCAGCATAATCACTCTAATTCACAAGAAAGGAAAAGACCCACAACATTGTGCAAATTATAGACCCATCTCACTCAGCAATGTAGATGGGAACATTTTGGCCAAGTACTTGCAAAGAGATTAGAAAACTTACCTACTATTTTACACCTACACCTAATAAACAAGTCGGGTTTATTAGGGCTAGGTCTTCAGCAGATAACATGGGAAGACTATTACATCTCATGTGGAACTCAAGAGGTGTCGCAGATCCTGTCATGGCCTTCTTCCTGGATGTGGAGAAGGCCTTTGACAGGGTTGAATGGGGTTTCTTACTTCAGACCCTTAAAAGATTTGGCTTTGGGTCAGTTTTTACTAAATGGGTTAAATTACTATACACCGGACCCCAAGCATCAGTGCTACGTAATGGCATAGTGTCATCGCGATTCGAATTACATAAGGGCACAAAACAGGGGTGCCCCCTTTCGCCCCTTATTTTTGCGTTAGTCTTAGAGCCATTCGCTATAGCTATACGTAGCAATACAAATACTAAAGGTATTATGGCCGGTCAGCAGAAGCATAAAATATTTCTGTATGCTGACAGTATTTTACTTATCTCTAGTAACCCACAAATAACAGTACCCACATTGTGCTCTTTAATTGATGACTTCTCTTAAATATCAGGATATAAAATTGTGTAAATCAGAAGTAATACCTCTGTCGAAAAACCATAATAATATGTTAGAAGTACAATGGCCATTTAAATAGGTTTCTTCTGGGTTGGTGTATTTGGGAATAAAACTTGTACTTGGACTAGAAAAAATTATGCAGCTTAACTTTCAACAGTTATCCAGAAGATCCAAAATTTGTTACAGAATTGGAGCAAATTTACAATGTCTATCTTGGGCTAAATTAATCTTGTTAAAATGATAATTGTTCCCACAATTAATAATTTGTTATATATGCTCCCACTTGTATTACCACTATCACTTCAGAAGGAGTATAATAAGGAGGTAGAATCCTTTATTTGGCAAGGAATAAAACCCCTTTTTAATCAAACCAAATTGTATTCTGCTAAAAGGTCGGGTGGGCTCTCTCTGTTCAGAGTTGACTGGTTTCATTGGTCGCTTTCACTTTTGCAGTTGTCTAAAATCAGTATGGCACCTAACGTAGCCCCTATGTGGATTCATATTGAAAAGGAACTGTTGGCCCCTTTTCCACTAGAGGCTTTCTTGACACAGCTCCCTTGACCAGTACCTGAACAGAATCCTGTTCTAAGATTTGTTAGAGAAAGATGGAAATTGTATCACCAACACTTTTAACAAACCCCGTGGTTGACAACTAGAGCCTCGATCTGGTATAATACTAAATTTAAAATAGATGGAAAGCCTTTCTGCTGGACACAATAAAGGGATATGTTTCTTGGATAACCTGTATGAAGGAGAACATGTGGTCTCATTTAATCATTTGAAACAGAAGCATAACCTGCCGAATAATGACTTTTGGAAATACCTGCAAATAAGACATTGTCTCCTTGCAACCTTAAATAATGGCCCTGACCCACCAACGGATATACAGCATGCCTTTACCACAATTAGTCACAAAAAAGGAGATTGTTCAGCTAATTTAAGTGAGGGAAACAATCAAGGATGAAATCTGGAAGCAGGTTGCATCCAAATGGCATACCTGTGTTCGTGAAATTCAATCCGAACTGATAAACTATACAATTTTTAACAGGTGTTACTGGAATCCAAGCAGGATGGCTGGACTTAAATTAAGAGACGATGACCTGTGCTGGCGATATAAAATAATACTGGTACTATGGTTCATATGTTGTATGAAAGTGATGATAAGAGGAATAACTGTTAAGTCAGTTTTGGTACTGTCAATTGTTTAAATTAAGTTTGGACTGTTTTATTGTGTTAAAAAAAAAAGTATAATTACGAAACCTGTTATAGTTTATTGGGACCATGCTCTGAGAGTACCCGCAAAGTTTAAGGCACCCTAGTAGTCAAATTATATTTAAAAAAATTAATAAAACCGCTAATAACCGTTGATTAATTTAACTGATTGTCATGGGTCTGCTGTCTATAGATTCCTTGACTCTTGCCAAGTACTGCAATACCAAATTTGTTATTATCAACCATATTTCCTGTCAGCCATTTTTAGCTATGTAGAAAACCAACTTTTTTGAACTCCTCATAGGCAGTACATCCGATTTGCATGTAATTTTGTGTGCATTATCTAGGGACACTCCTGACAAAAAGTTATGAAAATCTTTTTTTCATATTTCAGCACAAATGGTTGTCAAATGACACCTCAACAATTTTAAATGGCACAATGCCAAAAAGCATATGAAGCTGTAACTCTGCTTTGGTATATGAACATCAAACTTGGCACATGTCATTGTAACCACATCTTAACTGCCTCATCAAAATTTGTGAAAAGAAAAGCATGAGAAAAGCAAGAAAGCAAGCAAGAAAGAAATAAAAATAAGGGAAATTAGACATTTGGTTACATGATATTATGAGACAGGGATTAACAGAAATAGAAAAATCTTGCTTGCAGCAATCTGAGAAGCTTATGATTTTAGTAAAATGCTGGATCCTACCAAACCAGCAACATGTGTCTTTAACGAATCTACCACCACCCAAACATTTGGTGATGTTTTGAAAACATGAACTTACCAAATACTGCTACAGTTCTCCTAGTGGTATACCTATTAAGACCCAAATGCCACAAAAGGCACACTTGACCGCAGAACATCCAATTAGCCAATGGAGTGGACCCTTGCAAAACATGCACTGGTATGGACTTCACAGTGTGCACAGGTTTTAAAGCGACAATCTATAACAACTGCCTCCCTATCACCATCTCTGTTTAAAACATGAAATTGCAAGATACTTGCAGAGTTATTCACGTGAATGACAAGTTTAAATTTTAAACAACAGCTGTAAGAATAAGCTATGAAATGTTCTGCCTTTCCAACACTTACAGGATTCAGTAGCTGGATCATCTTCATTCTGTTTACAATTGAACCTGGCAGCTCAAATTAAAAATCATTAGTATAAACTTACTGTTGCAAATTGGGGTAAGGTAAAAAAAAAACTGTTTTGAAAACTAATCTGTAATCTACTTGCTCAGTAACTGATTTCTGTTTATTTTTTTACCAAAAATAGTTAAAGATTGCAGTTTTAAGGTTATCCACCTGTAAACAAGACTTGTGACCCTGTCAAAATAAAATTGTGAATAGTGAATAGACCTTAACAAGTGGATTCTCACAAGCATGATTTTACAATACAAAACTGTTCAACTTATGACTCTTATATTTGTAATATTTTTATTTCAGTAAAGATGGTTATTGTGCAGGACTTCGCTAAAAACCTCTAGCCACTGAAACTCACTTGTTTGTTTGTGTTGAAAATCACTCATTAACACTTGTGAAACACTGACATTGACTCATGGGAGAGAAATGACTGCAATTTTACAGCAAAGTCATGCAAACCAAGCCATATAATCACATCTTAATGAAGTTTAACAACTCACAAGACGACACTGGGCATGACCTAACAGGTGGCATTCTAATCTGATGAATGCTGGCAAGGTGGAAGGAATAAATAAAAAAATGCCTTTTGCCTGCTGACTGCAAGGACTATTGATTGGCACTGGGTGTATTGGGTGCATGCTGGTAAATGTACATTTCGACTTTAAAATGTGATTTTGTTTGTATGAAAACTAAAAGGTAATAGTTAATTTACTACATTTCACTTACATTCACTAGCTAAAGCCCTTTTCGAACTGTAATGCCCTCATCTGGCAACACAGTGATGTGAAAGCTGGGAGAATAAAAGAACAATAAACAAATGGATTTACACATTTAATTTAAGATTATTATACACATCAGCACAAATGATGCTCATCTCCATCAATCGGAGATCATATTATTAAATATTAAAAATATTAAAATATTAAAAAGGTGTGTGAACTTGCTTGTACAATGTCGGACACAGTATTATGCTCTGGTCCCCTCCCTGCATATCGTGGTGATGAAATACATAGAAGATTGTCATCACAAAATGGCTGGATGTCTAAGTGGTGTTAGCAGAATAATAAAGCTTTCATAGATAATTGAAAAAGTTTTTGGGGTACACCTGACCTGTTGAAAAAATGGCCTCCATCCCTCCTGGGATGGTGCTGTGGTTCTATTTCTATTTTTTTTTTTTTGCTGTTCTAAACCTTGCATAGTCTTGCGATTAATTCTACTAATACTTGACTAACTGGGTCCAGGTCAGGAAGCAGACTGGCTTAACCAACTGTCTGCTAGCCATCACACACAGACAAACGCAGACATCACACATAATACAGACAACGATTAATAAGGCTTGGTGTGTTGAATATTAGATCTCTCTATATAAAAGCCCTTTTTGTTAATGATATGATCACAGATCATAACCTAGATGTGCTCTGTTTAACAGAAAATTAGACAATTACAATATATTTAATAAGTCTATCACCAAAATTACTGTTACAAGCATGGGCCTTGTCCAAAAGGCAAAGCGAAATTCCTTTATAGGCATATTTTTAAAGTTACTCAAAGGTCGGATATCAGATACAAGTGATGATAACTTTATCTAGTACAAATGATAAATTAACTTTGTCATTTCTACTGGCTACTGTATACAGGCCACCAACTATCAAAGAATTTGCTGACTTTTTATCAGAAGTAGTGTGGGCCACAGATAAAGTCCTAATTGTTGGCTATTTTAAAATAATGAAAAAGATGCATTGGACTTTCAAAAAAATTTTAAACTTTATTGGAGAGTGTCAGAACCCCCTCACTGCCATAATCAAACTTTAGATTTAATACTGTCCTATGGTGTAAATGTGGATGACATTAATATTCTGCAGCAGAGCGAAGACATTTCAGATCATTATCTGGTGTCCTATTGCAGCTTGCTACAAATATGGTAGAACAATAACATCTACCACTAAAAACTCCTTCATCAACTATCTACCTGAATTGTCTCAATTTCTTAGCATAATATATATCTTTGAAAACTTTGAAAATGCAACAGAAAATGTTAATTCTCTTTTTTCCAACACATTAGACACTGTTGCTCCTCTGTGCTTAAAGAAGATAAGGGACAGCAGTTCAATGCCATGGTAAAACAAGCATACATAAAAAGAGCAGTCCGGAAAATTGAGCATAACTGGAAGCAAACGAAACTAGAGGTACTAGAAGGCCCAAGGAGCAACTAAGGATGCAGGTATGGATGAACTGTGAAAAATAATCAAATTATCTAAATCATAACTCCACCCCCTGTCTTGATTGAGTGAACTGAAGTTCCACAGCAGCTGAATGTCTTGCAAGGGTAAATAAATATCTTGTTGTTTGAATTAGTACAGTGTTGTCTTTACACAAGAAACACTTATGTTTTCTTCTTTAACACTCATATTGTCAGGATCTGAAGATCGTTTTGCCAGGATCCTGACACCCCCAGTGTTCTGTGTCAGAGCGTGAGGTTTAGATTCTGACTCATCTTAGGCTTGGTTCTGGTTTCTGGGAGTCGGAATCTAGACTCACGCTCTGGGTGTTTGTTTTCTGTGGAAGCACATAGCTTCTGTTTGTTTACATTTGCCAGGTGCTCTCTTTATCACAACGGTGACTTTGACTAGGCCAATCAACAGTGTGAACCTTCTTTCTTTTAAGCCATTCCTTGGTGGATTTGCTTGAATGCTTAGGGTCATTGTCTTGTTGCATCACCCATTTTCTGTCCAGCTTCAGCTCTCTGACTGAAGACAGGGGATTCTCTTCAAGAATTTCCCTGAATAATATGGAGTCGCCCTGGCCCGGAGGCAGAAAAGCAGCCCCAGACCTTCACATTTCCACCACCATGCTTTACTGTTGGGAGGAGGTTCTTTTCCTGGAATTCAGTGTTATCTTTTCTCCAAACATGGCGGCTTTGATTATGACCAAATAAATCTATTTTGGACTTATCTGTCCAAAGAATGGACTTCCAAAAGGCCTCTGGTTTGTCCAAATGCTCTCTGGCAAAGTTTATACCTCATTTATATAATTTTCTGGTGCTTCTTGATGATAGTTTTGATGGGCGTCCACTTCTAGGCAGAGTTGTGGTCATGTTGAGTGCCCCCATTTGTAGATTTGTCTTACAGTGGATGGATGGAGTTAAAATCTCGTATAGCTTTCCCCAGACTGATGGGCTGTCGCCACGTTCTTCCTGATGTCCTCAGATATCTCCTTTCCTCTTGGCATTCTTTGACTCCTTGGCGCTCTCTTTTAATCAGTGTTACCCAACCACTTTCCTATTGGTCTGCTTAACTGATTAATTAAGCACCCAAATGTGTTTCACCTGAATTGTTTACCCACTTGACTTTACCAATGCAGCCGGGGCTTCACTTACTTTTGCACATACAATAATTTAATCTTTCATGTCTTTTTTTGGCTACTCAAAAAATTCCCTCTAAACAAACATATGCAATTGATCAACATACATCTGACATTTAATTTATAAAAAGCAGGTGATGGTAAAATAAGAAAATCATGGTAAAACAACAGAAAACTCTGAACAGCTTAAGGGGTTCACAAACTTTCAAGCAGCATGGTATAAATGAATCACTAGTGAGTGATCGCTGACACCATTATCCCTTATTGTGTCGACTGCAAAGTGCCAATGCATTTTTATTAACGTTTTCATTCCAATGAAAATAAATAAACAAGGAAACATTATATGAAATCAGGGAAAACCGGTGTTATATTTAAGCTACACTGATTTACATGACTGCTTGGATATATTTTAACCAAATTTTAAACAAATATTTTATTTTGAAGAGGAATACCAAGTGCATTTTCAGAGATCAGTGATTCCTCTTCATAAAATCAGTCATCGTGTTTGAGGCTTAAGAAAGCTGTGTTGGTCCCTTTATTTTTTTAAGGTGAAACTAAGGCTGTCACTAAATATTGATTTCATGAAGACTTTTAAAGTATGAGTAGAGAATTACCTTTCTACATTGACCCACAAATTTACATCACAACTGCCTAACAGGTCTATTGGTTTCTCTTCCTCAGTTGTTGGTTGCCTCTCTCTGAGTCACATCAAGCTAAATTACTACTAGCTTGCATAATTCCAAAGTAATTGGATCCATAATCTCAATGAAAACTCCCCAAAATTATCAAGACCTACAAATATTAATTGAACTTGAACAGTAATGAGGGAGACTTAGTCAGACAATGTAAAATTTATTTTACTGAACACATTTCTCAGAGGGTTGACCAATCATGGATAACCCTCACCTGACTGCTCAAACAAGTCCCACAGCTATAGGACATTTGAGAGTTACAGACCAGTGGGTTGGGTGAAAGGGACATCTAAACAAAAGTGATTATAGCACAAAATTCAATTCTGGTGGCATATTAATGACTTTAAATTAGTTCTTGCGTGTCTCATGATAAAACACATAACATGCAATGACTTGATCATGATTTAGGGTGAGTAAATTATGGGATAATTTTCATATTTTAATGAATTATTACATTAAGTCCTTTTAGCAATGCTGGGGTGCACAAGGTAAAGCATTAGCTGATGAAAATGAATTGAATTAACTGATATCTGCAGTGTTCAGATGAGAAGAAAATACTGCTAGTTAAAGAAATCAAACTAAAAAACAGAACCCACCTTGGTGCTAGCCACTCCAATTTCTGGCCCAGCATTGATGTGAACACCACAGTCTGTTTCTCTTGAGATAGAGCTGCCCACAGTGTTAGTGATGCCAACCGTAAGAGCACCTCTCTCCTTACAGTAGCGCAGTGCCATCAGGCTGTCTGCTGTCTCGCCTGAACACAAACACCAGCGCTCAGATGTCTGTCCCATTTCATAAACATAATATACAGGTAGACAGATTCACACAGACATTTAAGCTGACCTGATTGGCTAATGAAAAAGCACACATCATCTCGGAACACAGGTGTGTTTCGATCCAGGAAATCACTGGCCAGTTCCACCATGACAGGAAGTTCAGTTAGTTCTTCCAAAACCTGACGAGTCTAAGGAGGAAACAAAACAAGGATAAACTGATTGTATGTTTGTTCCCAATGCACAGTTTTTTTGTTCCCAATGTTCCCAGTTTTTCTTGAGTAAAACATTCTAGGATTTTTCTACATCTAATGCAATTTAACAGAGCTCATTATTTTAAAAGCCCAAACGTTTCTATGCAACAATTGTTTGCTCATGCATTACATAATCAAGTTGGAAAGGTCACACTGGATGTAGGTGGATTGCAAGACTTGGACATCCAGGATACGTGCACAAACGGACCATTTTAAACAATAAACTGACAAATACACATAATATGTCGACCTGCACTCAACTGCTTCAGCTCATATCTCATATTTCGCAGACAGATCCTTGTGGAGAAGGGGGGAGTCAACATCACATCAGCTGACCATAGGGGTCCCACAGGGATCAGTTCTTGCTCCTCTCCTCTTCTAAATATACACAGCTTCTCTAGGTAGTCATTAAAGCACATGCTTGCATGGATCTCCGCTTACCTTTTGGACATCTCAGCTTGGATGAAAAATTGCACCTTCAGCTTAATCTTAGCAAGACAAACTTCTGATAATCCCGGTCAACCCATCATTAGAATACAACTTCACAGTTCAACTTGGTCCATCCACTCTTACACCTACTCGGCGTTAACAACGCCAAGGTCATGGGTTCGATCCCAGGGATTGCACATACTCAATGTATAGTGATCAATGTGTAGTATAATGCAATGTAAGTCGCTTTGGATAAAAGCGTCTGCCAAATGCCTAAATGTAAATGTACTCGGTCTGTTAGAAACCTCGGGGTGGTGTTTGACGACCAGCTGAAATTCACTTCACACATTCAATTTAATTTTTTAATTCAATTTTATTTATATAGCTCTTTTTACAATGTTACATTGCTGCAAAGCAGCTTGACATAGAGAAACAAAGAATAATAATAAAAACACAGAACAAATGTCGGACATGTTAATGGTATTATTGCAAATAATATGTGTGGGATGTAAAAGAC
>JAZGTI010006912.1:0-22571 GCA_036877585.1 Botia kubotai | reverse complement strand
AAGCTGCCTGGCTTACTTTTATAAAACTTAATTGTTTTAAATATTTATATTTATGGTCATTTGAGTGACTATATCCACATAGTGTTAAGTGTTGGTTTTCACAGCTATATTCAATCAGTTATAAGTAAATGCTGTATTTAATTTAAAAGTTGCCACATTTATGAGAAACAGGCCATATTTTAATGAAACACTGATGAAAATGAAGCATTCATATAAATGAACTGGGTGTAAAATGAAGCTGTTTATGAAACACTCTGTGTTTGTGTGTGTACAGGATTGCCTTTTCTTGTGAGGGACACATTTTCAAATGTCCTAACCAATATAATGAAATAATAAAACTGCTTTTGAGAAAATATTAATCTTTTCTCTTTATAAAGGCAAATAAATAAAGCCAAATCATGTTTTGCTTGACATTATTGGGAATATTAACGTCTTAGTATGAAAACGAGTGCGTTTATGAGAAGTCCTTACTAATACAGCTTTCGGTGTGTGTGTGTGTGTGTGTGTGTGTGTGTGTGTGCGTGTACCCTAGGAGGGGTGCATATGGAACTGACTGGATTGGTTGAGCGAGTGGATTCTACAATAGGAGGAGTCACATACGACGCTCGGGCGCAATTCTGTTCTTCGCTCTGCTGTTGAGATTCTAATGCAACGGAGCCCGAATCAAACACAGATTGTGCCATTTCAACTGTTCCGTTCAGAGCATGCGGACCCGAAGATAATATAAACGGAATGGGCACAGACATAAAGCCCCATCGTTCATGTCGAATCCTCTTGTAGGCAGCAATCCGATTTTCTTCATTCTCTTTAGATGGCAGATCTTGAGCAAGGAAAGCAGCCTCTCCCATAGTGTATCAGCTCCTCTAAACGCAAGAGAAAGGATCAGATCTAGCACAGCGCAGGTGTGCCTGGGGGGCTTTCTGTCTGCTTATTCTCGCTTGGGTGAGGTTATTTCTAATCGGGGGAGTGTTAAGATTACCGATCCGTGCGTATAGGGGGACACTTTTGAAGTGGTGAAGGAGGGAAAAGCTACAAAATTGTGATACTCGCGCAAGGCTCAACATATCACTGAGTTCTACGTTTATACCTCAAGAATAATGTCATCTCAAACGAAGATCAAGAAAGACAAGGAGATAATCGCGGAGTATGAAACGCAAGTGAAAGGTATGTGGCTTTTGCGTCTATGAATCGATTTGAAGAGTTTCGGTTGGCCTAGGTAGATACTTTTAAGATTTTGCTGATACGATTCATAACACTAGTCGTTAAATAAACCAAGATTAGTTGCAAAAAGCTTTCAAACGCGAAAGCTGTTGGAACCAGCAGCGAAGTCCGTGCAGTCTTGCACTGGTGTGGCGTTTTCTGCATCGAGACCCAATTTCATTTGGTCATTTTGCTGCCTATTTTGCGTTTGTTTGGTCGAAGTTACGTTGTTGTGCAATAGTTCAGTGGGATGTGCTCGCTGATTTGTAGTCATCCGTCTGTAAAGCGTGTCAAAAATGCTTCCAACGAAGACAGCGTTTGCAGCCCAACTTTGATTGTTTTGCTGGGGTGTCGCGCGACCGCAGCAGCGGCGTTTTCTCTACGCGTATAATTCAACGCAGTGACTCACGCTCGGTTGCGCACGAATTTCCGCTATGCGCGTTAAATATTTGAGTCTGTAGCGCGTTTTATAAGAAAACCCCTTCTCGTTTTGTTGCTGGGTAAAATGGGGTATTGTAGTGTCACGCTGGAACTTCAAGACTCCCTTAATTTCTTCCCCTTTGTTTACAATTTGCCAGACCTTTTAGCAGATCAGATATCAGTTAGAGCACAAGGGAAATGTACAAGCGCATTTGTACCATCAATAAATAAACCAGCAGAGCCTGCCGAAGACTAGAAGCATATTGTTCCGATCGAGTGATGGTGATCTGCTGTTGTGAACAAGCTGATCAGATGCTATATGTTGTTCTCCTGTGTTTATTAATATATCCCCCCTCAGCGAACTGTTAGTATGTGTTTTACTAAATATTTCCATGCACAAAGCGTTTTTATTATATTGTCTTTAATAAATCTGTTGTCTGCGTTGGACTGTGCTTGTCAGTGTTTGAAAACTAAATAGGCTTGGTCTAAAAGGGCGTTGCAGAAGCACTCCATTGATTGGTCACCTCAAAAATGATGGCGAAGGTTCATAAGACACTAGTCGCTTAAATGAAAGGGTAAATAAATAATGAACCCCAGAGAAAGGGTCTGATGTTAACTGGGATTCTCCAGTCATTAACTATTAATGGTTAATAGTATTAACCCTTTACTGGTGCCATTCATTTTGAGTACACAGCCGAGCTGGATTAATTTTACATCTTAAGTTGATCCAGATCCGGTGAAGTATGCGTTTCTGTTCAATTCACATTTCTCTGCCAAAATTGTACTTATTTGCATTATAAATGTAGTTTCTACTGAACGACAGGGATTAAATGTAGTTGATGCACGCTGGATCTGCAGTGAGGCTGAGTTTAAGATCCACGTTAAAGCATGAGCGAACGCCTCAGATGTGATTCTCGCTTGAGTAGCTTTTGTTAAAGGAGAGTCTTGGCCCCGAGTGTTTGTGGAGGCCACACGGCTCTCATGCATAAAGGGGCCCTTTCCATACTGTGGATTTACATAACTGTTGTGATCTATCATACGGGCACTCTATTGCCTTTTTTAACAGTCCCTCTCCCGGCTGAAATGAAATGCTAACCTCCAAACCTGCTTGTGTTAGTTTTAGATATATTTAATAACGTTATATTATAGATATATAGATATATTATATAGCGTTATATGTATATATTATATACTTTTCCGAAATTTTGATGGATTGTTTGTTATAGATCATGCACAAATACTATGATGAAGTTTATCTGTAATATAGTTAAAGTCTTAACTTGATATTTATCTATAAACTTACTGTGCTGCATTCAGATTCAGTGCACTTTGTTCTAGCCCTTGTGGTTTCGTGATCTCAGCTCAGAAGGTCACTACCGCCCGTAGCCCCATAGTCAGTCTTTATGTCCGCAAGGGAGGAGTAGTCTGGAATAGTAATGAGTGTTATCTGCACTGGTCTCTCATTGGAAAGACCAGAATGAGCAGCAAGCTTCAAATGACACTGAGTGGCTTGTTAGGGCCAGATGGACCCCAGTGATGCAGTTCCATGTTAGGGTTCAGTTAGCTGGTGGAGACCCTTTGATTTCCAGTCACCAGACTTCCATGTACCAATGCAACATATCATAGCAGATTGATTAGATAAAAACATCTAAATCATATTATCCAAATCAATGCATGTTAGTTTGATACATTGTGCAGAAAAAAGTGCACATGAGATGCACAAATACAAATGCACATTTATTCATTTTCAAAATCACCATTTTTGAACTAATACTTAATAAACATTAACCAATTATAACAGATTAGTCAAAGGGTTGAAACAGCTCTGAAGCGATTAACACATGCGCCCAGCTCTTAACACTCTCTTGTCTGGCACCTAGTTTCTGTAAACCCGAGAGAACAGCAGTCGAGTGAAACATGTTAAGTGAAGATTCAGGGATGTTAACCGGTGAAAAGCAGCATAAATAATCATCACAGAACATCTCACTCTACATAATGTATGAAAAGAAGGACGAGAACAGCCAAGCTCAGCCTTTTAAAAATAATCAGAATAATTTAAGTCTCAAGAATGAATTATGGAAGAACGAGGATTGAAAAGGCAAAATAGTAATAAGAGAAATTATTCTAAAACTGATTCTTTTCACCTTGAGGTAAGTCATCCAAAGCCTTCAAGGGACCCAAAATATTTTTTTCCATCCTTTACTCACCTTAATGTCATTCCAAACATATTTGACTTTTTCTCTTCTGTGGAACACAAAAGAAGTCATTTTGAGAAACGTTTCAGTGGTTTTGTGTCCATACCATAGAGGTCATTGCGTGACATTTTTGTTTGTCTTCTGTAATCCTCAGAAGCAAAAAAGTCAAACAGGTTTGGAATGATATGAGGGTGTTTAAACAATGGAAGAATTTTGTTTTTTCGGGGTGAAGTGTACCTTTTAAACTGCATTCTTCACTGGTAATTTATAATAATAATTGTCCTCACTGTGTTGTCTTTTTTTTTAGTGCTTTGGTTCACCTTTGTCTATGAAATTATGATGCTGTATTGTGATCTTAGCGTGATTGTCGATTACAGTAACTAGCACGTTTAGCATATTTGCATTTGACCCTCTTCTGCACCCGTCTTGACAGCTTGAAAGGCTCCTGTGAATTTTAGCATTAATTATGTAGTTTGCATGTACATGTGTCAGTGGTGCGCTGCTCCTGTTTAATTAAGCAATGTTCCGCATGGAAGACATGCAGGACCAGGGAGTGGGTGGGTTTATGCTAATTTGCTCTCAATGGCTTGCAAGGACTGTTTATCATCCTAGCCGGGGATTTCACCAGCATGCCGGTTTTACACAGTGATTGGTTTATGGTGGTTGAGTCTCTTTAGGGCTGTTTTAGGAAGCCTGTAATGAAATGCAGATTTAAATGGCTTCTGCTAAGCTGTCAGATATTGCTACTTGGCTCGATTCATGCGCTAGTTATGGAAAGCATTGTGGTTATCGCCATGGCGTGGCGATTACTGGTCTGTTAGTCTTATGGAGAGTTCACTGTGCAGTATCGGGTGAACAAAGTTAACAAAATTACCATTGATATAATGTTATTGTGCAACAGTTTTCTTGTAGCTTCATTAGTAGAGAGTGCTAGCAACGCCAGGGTTAAGGGTTTAATTCCCAGGGAATGTACTTGCCTACAAATTGTATAGCTTAAGGTACTGTAAAGTCACCATGGATAAACGCATGTGCCAGATAAATGAATGAAATAATGTTTAGCAGTGTCGTTGCTGTCTTTGTAAGCCCTGTTTTGGGAAGTCTTCTATAGTGCATATTCAGTAGTTGGTGTCTGGGTGAGTGCCACAGGTGGATAGTCTAGCAAGATACAATAACCGATTGTGGATGTTAATGACATCAGAACATTAAATACTGAAATATGAATTCTGAATAATATACGGTAAGGATTTATGTTTTCATTTGTTTTCTTCAGACCTGCTGTTTTTCTTCTCATACCAAACAGTAAGAGCATGTGCGGCATTCACAAATGTGACGTGTCTAAAACAGGTTTAACCAGATGCCTTTTCAATCCTGAAACCTTCAGTTGTATTGTCATCTCGGTGAATTACCGGTTCCCCTCTTTACTAAGAAAACAACGTTACGGATTCATGATTCATATCTGTCAACAATTCCAGGTTTTATCTCATCTCGGGCGTTAGATTCTTTCTGAAGCGGAAACAGCGAGTGCATGAATAAACAGTTTATTTTCTCCGTCTGAGTTTAACTAGCGTTCTTGCTCGAAATGTCTTTGAGTTCGCCGGTATTGTGAAAATACAATACAAGTGGGAAACATCTGCGCCTGAACGTCTGGCTATTTTTTGCCTTTAACTTCATCCTTTCATCATACGGGGAGTATGGATTGGTCTACCTGCTCTTAAACTGGGTTGTGAACCCCATCTGGCCATACATCACACAGCTGGAATGTAAATGACAGGTTAATGTGCTACAGGCCCGATGCTCGGTGATGATTCATGATCGTACCGCACACAAACACACACTCACAGTCTTCATAGTTCGTGCAGGGCTTCTTAGTGCCACACAGTTATGTGATTCATAGAATGCCCTTCCTATTCACTCTGAATGCAAACAGACAGTGACTATTGCCATAGCAACTAATATTCAATCAAAGCCTTGTGCAAGGATACTCACTGGACAAAAGCTGCACCCATGCAGTCCAGTTGGGATATATAGATTTTGTACAAAAATGCCTGCTATTCATTTTAACACAGAGGTCTCTCTTGCTCACTCAGTTCATTTACGTATGCATTTGGCAGGCGCTATTATCCAAAGCGACTTACAGTGCATTCAAGCTATGCATTTGATCAGTATGTGTGTTTCCTGGGACTCGAACCCATGACCTCTGAGCTGCTAACACAGTGCTTTAGCAGTTAAGCTACAGAAACACGATCATTTGGATGGGGTGTGTGACTTTTGTGACAGAACTACCATGATGAAATTCATCGTGGTTTTATTATAGTGAAAGTGTGGTAACCATTGTTTTTCTGTGCGTTGATTGCCATTTGTATAACCACACTTCTAATACAAAATACCGTGGTTACTATGGTAGCAAAACATCGGTTAATTTGTGGTTACCATGGTTTAACTATAGTCAGCATGTTTTTTTTTGTTTAAACTGTACTAAAACCACGGCTAATTTTCATAAGAGGAGTATAAGCTATTACATGGTTAAATAGAGTTAAAATAGAGTATAGAGTTTTTAAACATTTAAGAGGTCAATATCTCTTCCTCAGAGAACAGAGTTATAAAACGACCTGTGGCCCTTGAGTCATGAGCTGATTTCTTATTAGCTGCTTGCTTATTAGTAAATAGTTTTAGGACCCAGCGGATGAGTGCCAGACCGGGGCCCCAGAAGGACCAGGGGGCTGTGCACCTCACCTCCATCCAAGCTGTTCAGCTGCCGCGCACGGCTGTATTTGCATTTAAATAAAAAGGCTCCGAGTGGAGAAGCAGCCAGAGCTGTAGAATTGGCCATTTAGTCTTTCCTCTCACGCAGAAGAGCGTGTGATGGGGAGGGTGGGCGAGGACTTCCTGCTTGTCCGCTGTCCTTTTCAGTCTTGTCAAAATCAGGTTGTCAGTAAAGGAAGTGTGTTATGTAATGGGTCAAGGTTTGGCAATGAGGGCCTGCTAGATTCCAATTGCCTGTTTCAGGACTGGGACAGGAGAGTCAAAATATGTTGTGATACAGTCCAGAAAAGGATGTTGTTTCTAATGGTTGACGGTCTTAATTGAAATATCAGATGAATCTGTTTTAAAGTTGTTGAATAACAGTATATGAATTTGCTCCTGTATTTTGGCAGTATCAGTTTAGCAGTGTATTCATATTCATTTACAGTTGAAGATAATATTATGTGTTCACCTTTGCTGGTGGCTATTTAGCAAGATACAGTAGCAGATTGTGGAAGTTCATTTGTGGAAGAAAATTATCTTCTGAAATATGAAACCGATTCACATAAAAAGTTCAATTTTTTCCGTGACCTGTGTGAGTATAAAGGTGATCATTTTTGTATGGTAATCTTTGTCATGGCCTTTCTCAGAGCTACTTTTATAAAAGCATTTTACAAGAAACCCGTAAGCAAGTTTTTGGTCCCTATCATCAGTCACTTAAAGTGATAGTTCACCCAAAATGACAATTGATTAAAATGACTTCTGTATGCATAAAACTTGACAGCATAAAAAGTCTTACAGGTTTGGAACAGCATGAGGGTGAATAAATGATGACAGACTTTTCATTTTTGGATGAACTATTTCTTTAAATCACTGACTGGTGTTCTCATTGTGTTCATATGGTGTTGGTCATGTGACACTGAGCTTATGTTTTTATGGGCTTGGGTTTGGTTTGTCTTAAACTCTACCGCTGTCATTTTCCATGATTTTCCTCCACTGTGATCTGAGTTAGGGGGAGAACAGGTGGTTTGTGTTTTTGGCAGGGGTCTTTGGCGCCAGGTAGTGTTTTAAAAGCTCAGCCATGGCTGGGGTTCAAGATCTCCTCTGTGGGATGCTATAGAAGGACACAGTTCCAAATGATTTTTGATAAACTTCACATAAGTTTATAGTCATAAAGAGACTATAATTACCTATACAGGTAATTGTGAACATTTCTATACAAACAGGTACTTTTCTGTCATGGGTATCAACATGCAAGGGCCCAGCTAATGAGGAATGTTCTTGAAACACTGGCTAATGTTTTCTAAAAGTTCTTTCAAAGTTATCAAAAAAGCTCTTGCAGTAACGTTAGAAGTTTTTTTAACATTGTACAGGTATATCATATTTTTCAAAAACTTTATTGTTAAGTTGTTTGTGGAAAGTTATAAAAACGGTACTGAATTAGAGTACTGTTTGAATAATGTTCTTATAACCAAGCAATAACGTTACTACAATGTCTAAGAAACTGGATGTTTTGAACATTCCTAGAACTTTTAGAATAAGATTTAGTTACTTCTGTTGATTTTCCTATTGCAACACTTTCAGGCGTTACTTGCATTATTGTGTGTTACAGATGTTGTATAGACAAACATGTTATGAGATGCTAAATCAGGCTTGCTTTAATTATTCTGATTGCTTAACAGTGGGCTGAACTTGCTTTGGAAGACATTAGCGTAACTCTTCAGATACTCGAATTACTGCTGTTTGTGTTCTCAGAATGTCCTGATGATCTTTGGAATTAAGAAAGTCAAAAGCAGGGATGGTGTGGTGCTGTTCTCTAAGGACTTTCCCAACAGGCAGCTAAAATCAGTTCAACAGATAACCAAGGCTAACAGCCAAGTGAACGAAAGATCTTGGAGCAAAGATCACTGAATTTTCAGGATGACAAAAATATTATTAAAATGGCAAAACGTCTGTAAGTGGTCTCGTCAATGGTTTGTTATGAACAGGTGCATTGACACTGTTTAACAGTTTTGAAATATCAATTTAAAGGGACAGTTCACCCAAAAATTAAAGTCGTGTTGTTCCAAAATCATACCATATTTTTCATGGAACAACCAGGAAAATGTATGATAGAATATTAGGAACTGATAGCATCGGTCACCATTCACTTCCATTGTATGGAAAAAGACAAAAGTGTAAGTGAAAATGAATGGTGACTGAGGATAACATTCTGCCTATCTTTTGTGTTCTATAAAAAAAAGTCAGTTATATGTGTTCGTATCTTTTAAAGACGATGATAAAAGTAAAGCCAGAAGGTTAATGGATAATTTACTTTGTAGAGATTTCTACATCCAGAGGGTGAGTTTTACTCGCCCTCGTGTTGTTTGATAAACGCATGCCTTCTCGTTCTCCTTAAGCAGTGCTTAAACTTAAAACCGTAAAGTGATCAATGAAGAACAGCGCATATGCATCATTAATTAGAGCTCATTAATAAATGAAGCCAACATGCATTACTCTAACAGCATATTATGGCACTGAAACAAAATTGCTAATGCCCTGGATGAGTATTTGCAGAGAGACATTTTAATTATGCTTTGTTTTCCTCCTAAAATTCATTATTGACTGGACAAAGTTTTTCAATTCTTTTAAACTGTATTGAAAGCAAGGCGGTCCATTGCTGAACTTTTCATCAAAGGCAATTTGTGAATCGGCCTCTTTGTTCCTCTCTGCAGGACTGTTGATAATGTAAAGCCAGAGCGATGAAGCCGGAGGGTTATTTTTACATCACAGATTTCTGGAATTTTTGAGGTAGTCTGCGTTCTGCAGAACTGTATTAATTGTATTATGATCATTCCATTGTGGTGAATGCTGTACGTCATGCAGCTAGGCATTGGTATTTGGCATCTTCGAATAGAATTAACGAAAATGGCACTTTTTATTAACAAATAGGAGTATGAGTGTTTATAATGTATGTCGTAATGCTGGAGGTGTAAATGTCTTTCATGTCGTGTTTAAAGTATTTAAAGCTGCAATCCGTAACTTCTGCCTCTCTGTCGCCATCTCTGTTGGAAACATGACATTGCAGGTTGTTTTACAAAGGAAAGTATATTGAAGTCAAATGAAGCCAAACTGACATTTGGGAAATGTGGCATAAATCGTTATTATAAACTTACACTTGTGAATTAGGGTAAGGTAAGCAGAACAACAGACACCCACCGATCTGTTATGTACTTGCTGATTTTTGGTAAAAAAATGTTACGAAGAGCAGCCAGTCATTATTTTATGAAAATGTGTGCGTAGTATTTTAATATATAAAACATTGTAGGGTTTAATTTTCTGCAAAACTAACTGCTGTATATGTTGTTCATGTGATAGACAGACTTGGTATGTATACTAGTACTGTTTAAATTGTATTAAGGCTACCCACCCTAATGTGTTGTTTTATTTGTACTGTGCTATAATGTCTGAATCAAAAACTGAATCAAAAATTTCTCTTATTGCGGTTTCTGCCGCTTATAAGAATTGCTGCCCATCTTTTGGTATTTATTTATTTTGTTGGTATGTTTGATGTCTTTATTAAGACATTGGGGGCAGGGGATGGAAAATCGCTGCTACACAAGAGACAGGCAGGAACAAAAGAGGTCAGATTGTTTTGTCATGTTGCCTTGTGTAAATGTGCACGTGTCAACATCTCGGCGCCCTCCATCTCTCCTGCCGCTTCAGACCTTTTCCCGGGAGAATACCCCGTCCGTTGCCGTAGAGACAACGTGCAGTCATTTTTCTCTGTGAGCGTGGCTGGCATGGAGACAGCCGTGATTGAAGGCACAGCCTAAAGGGACGTCTCGAGTTCTCTAAAGAAACCAGATCACATGACATTATGCGGACGGTAATGCGCCAGCCTGGGAGGGCAAATCAATGCTTTAAATGGATAGGAAGTTAGATGATGGTGTCTTTGTGTGTCTGTTCTGTTTTGTTTGTGTGTTTTCTGTGTGTGTTTCGAATTTGTCTGCTTTGGACAGAATCTCATTATCCTTTTCCTGGATGGAGTTATTGAAACAGTATCGGATCATGTACCCAATTTCAGCTAATTGATGTTCCAGGCACTTTGCATCAGCCATGTTATGTGGGTATTAAATAGACAATTTCCATGTTAAGATATGAAGGCACGTTCATGTATTGAATAGGCTGTGTGATCTATAGCTGCATTAAAGGATGTTTGAGGCTATTTGGCTTCAGTTGGGAATGATATTTTTGATAGTGAAGGCCGCAGCCTATATATTTCTGCAGGTTCTCTGAGTACCCCCAGGCTAAAGTCCAAAAATACCACCTAACGGGTTTAGCTAACAGTGTAGCCATGTTAAAAGGTTAGAGGTTTGATTACCCTGTGTCTATAACTGCATATATAAAGATAGATATGACTCGATTATGTCTGAGTTATCATAATTATCAGTAATCTATCTATCTAAAGATGTAATCTGTAACTTTATTGGTTACAAATGAATAGAAATTAGTAACGGAGCAAGTACATGACAAATCAGTGTTCAGCATGATCTCCTTATCGTACCCCGATTCACAATGGTGTGTTTATAATAATGCTTTATAATCTGAGCAGTCGGATCGACTTTCACAGGAAACGTCCGTCTGTAAACAGAAAGAAGATCTGGCTAATATATCGCATGTTCGGGTACTGTAGAAGGTGCAGCGTTTGTAGCTTGTTCTCACAGCAGTTGTTTAAAATGTAAGCTTGTCATCCATGTTAAGTAAAAAAAATAGCTCCGAAAGTAACCTGCATTTTTGTTTTAAACAGAGGTGGCGGTAGAGAGACCGATCGCAGCTTTAATGTTCCAAAGATACATAGCAGTTGTGCTGTGATTGGAGTAGTGAAGAGGAAAAGTACATCATATTCGCTTTGATTTTATTGCATCTTCTTCTGTGTACCTGTTATAGCGGCATAGTTAAGAACCAGCAATTGCATCCCACATATAACTGCCCATCAAAGGTCCTTTACCTTAAACAATGATGGTACATAAATGATAGGAGAGGTTATTGGGCAGACCGCATCATTTAAATGGTATCATAGAAGAGTCGGGTATAATGTCCACCAGTCCATTATAAACATAAATCTGTGACCTTTTCAAGGGATGTTAAGAATTCTGTCGGGTCAAAGATGGACGGCAGTGTCTCTTACTAGGTAGATGGTTAAAGCCTGAGTTAGCACTTATAGTTTTATTCTATGGACTACTGGACCTTTTCCACAACACAGATCCATATCTCGCCCCATCCGTCTGTTTTCACCTTTTCCTACATCAAGCTAATCAGTTCGGCTAATGGTCTCATAAGGTCAGGTTCGCTGTCGCTAACGAATGGGCGTGAATAGAATGAGCGGGGGGCTTCATCAGATTCGGTTTGAAGTTAATCGCCTGCGGCGCGCGTTATGTAACCTTCAGCGTGAACTATGCAAAACTGCTGCAGTGGACTTGCTTTACAGATGGCTGGAGAAAAAAGAGGTAGAGCGAGCGAGAGCGAGGAAGGGAGAGAGATGGAGCGCTCCCTGCCAAAGATTTAAATATTGTTCAGCGGTGACCCCTGCTTAACTCGTGACCTCCGCTCGTACATTTTTATTGGTGAATGTGAGCTGTGATTGGAAAAGATGCTGATTCAGCCACCGTTAGTTACAAGCAGCGCGCACTCTAGAATAGTTGCTGTGGAAATGCAGAACTGAGTTACATGGTACTGATGTTTCTCAAGGGCTCTTCAGTTAAATGAAGTCAGATCTCAGACTGTGGGCTTCATTACAGGTCAGAGGTCAGAGGTCAAAGGTTCACAGTTCATTGTGTCAACATTTACTCGCCATCACGTTGTTCAAAACGTACATGCCGTGTAACGTAACAGAGATGTAAAGCAGCTGTTTCTGTAGCCCTTTAAATGCTGTAAATATTAAATATTTTAAGTCTTTACTGAGGTTCATATCTTTTAAGGCCATATTATGTTGTCTTTATTGAGCAAGTTCAGAATACATTAAACTGTTCAGCAAAAACATGGTTACTACACTTTTACCATAACCATGAATGCTATTACTGGTTGTTTAAACATGTGCCATCATAATGTTGTTTTTATAGTGTAAATCAACTATAATGCTTTTTTATATTAAGATATTTAGAATTGGTGGACCAATAATAAACATTTAGTTAAAAAGCATACAAACTGATGTAAACTCTTATATATAAGCTTAAACTATTTGTTATATAATATATATATTTCTATCTTTTCTTCCATATTAATCGGTATTTCTCACAAATTTGACATAACAACCTTTATTAGGTTTAAACTTTATCATCATCTTCTACTGCCAGATTTCAGGGTCATATTTCTCTTGTATTTTGCTCTGTGTCTTGCGGCGAACACTTTCGCTCTCCTGTCTCAAGGTCAATGTGAAGTCAGATTTTTCTGCATATAGATGTTCTTTGATGAGGCAGCATTGTGTTCTGGTTTGTGGGCTTATTATGTCGGTAATGGACATTTGTGTCGTACGTGTGAATAAACAAAGATGGATCATTTATGGGGACCTAATAGCAATGTTTTGATGTTCTCAGTGCTTGTACTGACAATTCAACATTGCACTCACTTTTTTGTGGTTGTCTGCATATTAAAATCACAATCTGTAACTTTCGTGGATAAAAAACGAAAATCAGTTACTGAGCAAGTACATAATGCCTCAGTCTCCTTACCTTACTGCCATTTGCAACGGTAAGTTTATAATAATGTAAGTCTATAGTGATAATGAGTAGCTCCTGTAGCTCAGTTGGTTAGTTGGGTTAGCAGGGCAAAAGGTCATGGGTTTGATTCCCAGGGAGCACATGTACTGAGAAAATGAATAACATGTATGTACTGTACTGTAAATCGCTTTGGATTAAAATATCTATAATCTACTTAATATCTACTTAATAATACTTACTAATAAACTAGTAAGTATTCCTTTATAGTATAAAGGAAATGTCAGTTTGGCTTCATTTGACTTCAACACGTGTAAAAAGTACGTAAAGTAATCTGCACTTTTATCTTTCAAACAGAGATGGCAGTAGAGAGGCAGAAGTCACGAATTGCAGCTTTAAGTTATCATAGGAGAAAATATTTAAATATTGGAAAAATGACACTTCGGCTTTAAGGACACAGATGAGTCACGCTTTTACATTTCTTTAAAAAGACAGCGACAAACACTACATTACACCCATACTTACCACTCAATATTTCCTCTGACTGTATTTCACACATCTCTTTGTCCAAGGAAGTGTTTGCCCTTTTCCAGCACAGAGAGCTTCATTGACACACTTACAGTACGTGTGAGTCACTGTGTATCTGAAGAGCATTATTAGCAGGGGACCTATGGATGAGTAGACCCGCAATAAAGTTTTTAAGTCTAATGTAATACCATAAACGGATCCACTGGTGGAAAGTTTTGGAGACATCGAGGGTTAGAAGGCGATGGAGAGTCAGAGGCAGAGTTGTCTGTGCATATTCAATAAATGCATTATGCATGCAAAGGCTAGAGAACCCGGCGCTTTCAGTGACATGTAAAGACTGCATCGCTGGTATTGTGTTGCAGTAAAAACTCTCAAGTGCTTATTGCTTGGTGGAACAATTTGGTATTGATTTATTTTGCTTGAAAAGTGCCTGAAGCTCCAATGCACCATTGTAAAGAAGCAAAGAGTCTGAGACTGTGTGGCGTTTGTCAAATGATTCTGTATTGGAGATGGACAAGTTTCTCATTGTATCATAAAAACGAATTTTGGTTTTCTTGACAGACTTGCAGTTCTTTCTCCCTTTGTGGGGGGAATCATTAAATCAGTGTTAGCTAAGGTAAAAGTTATTTTTATAGCTCATACTTTGAACAACACTGCTGAAAAAACAACCAAACCAGCCAACTATCTTGGTTTTTGTTGTTTTTTCAGACTTTAGCTTGTTAAGCTGGGACAGCCGACTGGTTTTAGGGGGTTTTGGCTACTTTGTTTTAGCTGGTCAAGCCGGCCTTACCTGGTCAGGCTGGAAGACCAGCTCAACCGGCATTGCCAGACTGGGAGGCACAGTTTAAACCAGCAAGTTTTTGCTTAAATCAGCTAAGACAAGCCAACCGGCTTAGGCTGGTTTGAGCAGTTTTTTTGTTCAGCAGGGAAACCCTAAGTGATAAATTTGTCCTGCAGTGTTTGTGAAAAGAAAATATTCTCTGCCTGTTACCCATTCCTTCTCCCTTGTGTTCACACCAGAGAGGAAAGGTTAACTGTAGACCAAACTCCAATGAGAATATGTCTTGTTAGCTTTAATTACAATGAACGTTTCTTGAAGCCCCTGTTTTAAATCTCCAGGCCCCCCAGACAAGACTAAAGACTCAGGGTTCAAATGGAAATGTTTAAGGGGGAGGGGAAGTGCACAGAATATAGGATAATTGTGACTTTGCCTAATCAAACAACTGTATATATTGGGAAACCCTTAAATTAAAAGTTAAGTTGGTGGCCTGTATAATTAGATGAGCGTTTGTGTATTTTTGACCCTTCCGCTTCTTTTCTGCTAGTCTGTAATAAGGATTCACCATTTCTTATTTACTCAGATGGCTTTGTCATCATGTCTTGCTAATGTGAGAGACGGGCTATTTATTTCTCGCAGAAATCAGATGGTTGCGACTTGCGCGTTTGTTTTTAAAGTGTATGATTGCATGATGTATTCGGTTCGCTATTTGCCGAGTCCATGCATAGCCAGTGCTTGCGATAGGGTTGTGTCCCGTTACATGAGGGCATTCTAGAGAAATCCTTTTATTTTTCCTGAGTAATGTTGTAAATGTAACACAAAGGGCAAAATTCAAATAATTCCTCTTTGGAGGCTGGATTTGAGGGCAGCTACGAGTTTCAGGCATTAACTGAAGCCACAAATTGAAGGCTTTCCTGTAGTCATGGGTTCGATCCCAGGGATTGCACATGCTCAGAAACAATGTATAGTATAATGCAATGTAAGTCGCTTTGGAGAAAAGCGTCTGCTAAATGCGTAAATGTAAATGATCATTTACGTTCATGCAATTGGTCGATGCTTTACCCAAAGCAAGATATACGTTTTTCCAGTATGTGTGTTCCTTGGGAATTAATCCTTAACCTTGGCTTTGTTAACAGCATGCTGTAGCAGTTGAGCTACAGTAAATCGCAGCACACTTGGAATCCTCTTTCTCCTGAATAATTCTCAGATCGCTCAGGATTTCTGGCAAGAGGCTCATTTACAACATGACCTATTTTTCCAGCTTCGGCTGTCAGCCCTCTCACTGCTGCAGGTTCCCCAGCCCACTCCTTTTACGAGTGTATTTTTAAAAAGTCCAGTCTGCCATTCATGCGTAGCAGTGTCGGATGTTGCTGGGGCGTTCCTCTAGGTTTTCCTCCAGGCTCTCTTGTTTTGTCACCGAATACACCCTGAAAATGGCTTTAGAAAGCAGTGAGAAAGAATGAAAAACAGTCTGGGAAAAGGCAGAGGTTTTTGGGGCAGTCTGGAGAAGATTCAGAGGGTGGTATCAACAAGGCCAGTGATTGGCTGGCGTTTTTCTGCAATACGTAAGATACCTCTAAACAGAGCCCACATGAGTTTTAACCACATGTAGTGCTGGCAGGCATGAGTCCTTAGGTTCTAAAGAAGGAGCCAGATTTGGTGGTTTACCAGAGATTGTAATACTGCACTGTGGCGGGCCAACCCAGCACAATGTCATAGGAAAATAAAATGTTGTCCCATTCTCCTCTGTAACTCAGAAATGTTGTTATATATCTGAAAAAGTCTCCAGAATACAGCCGACGTGCTCGTTGACCTCAGCGCATTAGTTTATGGTTGTTTGAGTGTAGTAGTAAATCTGAATTTTTGACCAATAACATTGCCCCAGTCTCTGTGATGAGGGGGCCCCGCTAAACATCATTTCACCACTAGGTGTAAGGGTGTGTAATTTTATCCCGGTCCCTAAGAATTCTAGCGGTGGTCCCTCATATAAGTCAGTAAATCTAGCTGCGGACTTTTTGTTTTAAATAAATATATTTTTCCACTCAGCTTTAGACTTGATTTACTTCGTCAAGCTACATGTTTGTTGTCTAATTGTTCTGTTAGCCTTACCAGAGAGAATGCAAATAATGGAGCATTCCATCAAAGAGAGACTTTGAAGCAGCAGAGGCCCTTTGAAATGACACATGAAAGAGGCTTTGCTTTAACACTGTACAAACAGGCTGCCCAAGGGATGTGACTTACTGTAATTGTAATTTGTTGTCGTGCTCGTGTAATTCTTGCTTCTCTGTTCCGCTTTTCTCTCATTTATCACCTGAAGAACATAACTTGTTTGTGTCAGGAAACCCTTCTTTAATACTACCTGCACCAAAATCAATGATTTTGTCTTTAAAAAAGGCTTTGTTCTTTGTTTTTTTTGAATAACAATAGTTATTAGCTTCAAAACAAAGCACCCTTTACATTACAAGAGTTACCGTGTGATTTAGTAAATTCTTAATTGAGGAGTTAAACCATTTAAATAATGTGAAACAGCAGTGTCTTATTTATTTAACAAGGTTAACTAAGGTCCACATTGTTATTAAAATATGTAACTTAAAATATACAGTTTCGTTCATTGAAATGCTCATGAATTCATTGCATAACCAGAGAAAACATTATATTCGTTATCCTAGTACTTAGCTTCTTTACTCATTTTTTAAATTAGTCAGGAACAACTGTAGCCTTTTTGGATGATGATTTAAATGATATAAATAAGCCTTTTTTTTTAAAGGACAAAGAATTAATTTAGGCGTATTGTGCTGAATTTCTTTCTAACTTCTGCCAATGTATTATGAAAAAATAAGATGTGTTATAGTCAAAATTGGTTATTGAGTGTTGTTAGTAACATATTATTGTGTTTGGTGGCCTTCGTGTTCTTCAAATCTCACTCTAGTCTATCTAGTGTCTTAAAGTACCATTAAATCCCTGACTTACCGCATATGCTGTTTTAGCTGACACCGACAGATTGGTCAAAACATATTGTGCAGCATAGGTCAGAGCCAAAACAGCATTGATATTTCCCCTCTTGTAAAGGTTACTGTATACTTACACAGGGCTTTGATATTGTGGACAGAATATCAGTATTTTGTAGACAGAAAACATTCTGTTAATCAGTATTTTTGTCTTGTTTGGCAGTAAAAATATTCAGTGATCTAATAATTGCCTAATTGTGTTGCCGTGGTTCGCATAAATCTAATAACATTTCTAAGGTTAATGTTTAAACTAAGAAACTTGCCTATGGGTAAAAAATAAAATTACGTTCTCAGTAAAGAATCTGTTTAGCCAGTCTGCAAAGAAAGTCTCAATCCAGCGGAGTGTGTGTATGCAATGAGAAATTTGCTGAGTCAGGCTAAAGTGTTTGTTTTCTCTTTTTGCCCAGAAATCCGTAATCAGCTGGTGGAACAGTTCAAGTGCCTGGAGCAGCAGTCTGAGGCTCGCATCCAGCTGTTGCAGGACCTGCAGGAGTTCTTCAGGCGCAAAGCCGAGATTCAGCTGGAGTATTCACGCAGTCTGGAGAAACTCGCCGAAAGGTTTTCATCAAAGATTCGTGGCCCAAGGTGAGACTTACTGAATTGCATCTGTGTGCATGTGCGTTCGACTACCCTTAAAGGCAGTGAAGGCGATTATTTTCAGACACAGTTTTTGTTATAATAAAATACCATAAAATGTTTGTCCAATCATTGCATTCGGTCTGAATGCAATGATAGGATGTCCTTTGGAGAGCTTATATTTTCAAAGCTCTCAGAAATCGGCAACCCTACCTTTAAAAGAGCAGTTAGCTCAGAAATAAAAATTGTGGCATTTTCTCACTTGTGTTATTCATAGTTTTTCTGTTTCACACGAAAGTAGATGCTACACAGCTTTGCAACGTAGTTCATATGAAGTATATTTGAAAAACTACAAATTGACATCAAAACAGTTCTTGCATATGCAGGAATGGAACAGTATGCACTTTTTTCCATTCTAAATGTGAACATGGATCGTGGGAAACATTTGAGGGTACAGGTTTAGAAGGACTTGAGGATGATTAAATGGCAGAGTTTTCATTTTTGGGTGTACTGTTCCTTTAATTGTTCCCATTTCTCAGTGGGTTTTAGCCATTGTCTCACTGCTCCTATCAGAGCAGAAATAGCTTCTGGTGAATTTCAGAGTTCTCCGTCTCTTTCTCTCTTTCTCCTGCTGCTCATGCTGTCATCCTTCACATAAGGGTTGATCCTCACTCGCTTCTTTCCACAAACTTTTGGGAAGTTGTTAAACACCCACAGGCATTAGGATGTTATCTTTGCCTTTTAATTTAAATGAAACGGCCATTTGAATTAATTGTTGCCTTAAAAAACTGCTTTTCTTTGTGCTGCTCCAAGATACTCGGCTCTTCTGAAGACCAATTTTTTTTAATCAATCACAACTCCGTTTTAACCTGGAGGTTTGAGATCAGTGGTTGATTCTCTGCCCCAGCGGCATTAAACCAGCATTAAACCATTAAACCTGAATTTAGAGTCTGCAGTAAAACTGAATTTAGAGTCTGCAGCTAACAAGACTTTGTTTGGTCACAGTTAACCGTGATAGATACAAGATCTTACCAACTCTAGTTCTGGTAGGGTGATAGAGGCAGCCTTGATCCAGTTCTTTTCTAAAAACGGGATATGAAGAGAACATATATCAGCTTTAAGTGAAGAAAACCTCCAGCAGATGTTTGTATGGAAGAGCATGTGTAAGTTGAAGACCCAGCTAACAGGGAACATTCTTAGAACGTTGGCTATTCTCTTAAGTTATCAAAACGTTCTTGCAGTATATTAGTAGAACGCTTTTTTAACGTTGTATATATCATATGTCAAAAATATTGTTTTTAAATGTTAGTGGAATGTTTTAAAAACGTTACATCATTTAAAAAGTTTGAATAAGGTTCTTACAACCAAGCATTAATATTAATATAATGTCTATAAAACTTTGCCTTTTATCGTTCCGAGAACATTCAAAATAAGATTGTAAATGTTTTTGTTAGTTAATGGGAACGTTACGTTAGGAAAATGGTTAGCTGGGGATGTAGGATGAGGATTGGTGGGGTTTAAGTAATAGCAGCTGGTAGAAGAGGGCCGTCTGCTCCTGGGGGCCAGTCTCTCTGCACCAGTGACTGCATTACAGCAGATAACAATGAGCAATGGCCTTGCCAATGTCTCCTGCTCCTCTGACCCCGCATCTGGTCGTTCTGTTTTGTGCTGTTGTTTCTGCAGCAGCTCTGTGGTTCCCTTCAGTTTCTTCATTTTTATTTCCTCTTTTTTTCTCTCTGTTTGGATAATTTGTCAAATTTTAGGTTTTGTTTTGCTGATGCTAGACTCACCACAGGCTCAGCTGACTCATGCTAAGAACACATACACACAAATGGGTGTAAACAAATGCTTTAAATGTATGCAGAAATCAACAACCAAATTTGAGCTTCACATTTTTGACTACTGAGTTAAAAATAAAAGCTGTGGTAAAACAAAAATAAATAAAACTCCTCATTCTGTTTTGATCAGCCACATTAAAACATTGTAAAAGTATGTATGTTTCTACTGTTGCAGTCACCGCCCAACAGATACATAGATGTGTCGTTGTATTTGTATATTATTTGACAGACCTCTTTATCATAAGTAACATATAGATCGATCATTCAAGGTATTCAGAATGTGTTCACCATGGGAACCTAACCCATGATCTTGGTATTGCTATTGACATAAGTTACCACTGCCAGTTCCTTGATGACATCATCCTCCAGGAAGTGACATCACCACAACAACCAAATGTTCCTTTGGTATTTCCATTAAATTACTTCATTTTATGCTGCGATCTGTAACTTTTATGGTTAAAAATGAACAGAAATCAGTTACTGTGCAAGTATATGACAAATGAGTGTTCAACACAATCTCCTTACCGTTTCCTGATTCGCAACGATAAGTTTATAATCATAATTTGGGTAAATTGGGTCATAATAGTTGCGTCCGATTTCATAGGAGTCCGTCTGTAAACAGAAATTAGATCCAGCTACTATAGCACATGTCCGGGTACTACAGACTGGGTACTGGAGCGTTTGTAGCTTGTAGGGGTGGGGCAGCGTTTGCAGGGGTGGGGCTTCTGCATTAATTACAGCAGTTGTTATGAATTTAAAGTAACCTGCAATTTTATCTTTCAAACAGAGATGGCGGTAGAGAGTTACGGATTCGAGCTTTAACTTTCGTCGTTCACAGACATTGTGGATTAATTTGGTTTGTATTAACAGGTTTTGCGAGAATAAACGTGCGATAAAAGTCACCCGAGAAGTATTTTATATGAAAAAAAGATGAAATATCTTTTAGGCGGGAAAAATATCCCAGCATTAAAAACCTTTTACCAAAGCTTACGTTTTTCTACACGGACCATAACATGTCTAGAAATGATAAGAGTTTGTCTACAATAGTGTCATTAATGGCCATTTTTGTGTGTCTCCGTGTGTTTCTCCAGTCATTAAATACCTCTCCCTATCTCCACAAAGCAGACTTATCGCCCACACCAAGCTTTACTGCTCAAAACACCAGCTCTGTGTGCGTTTGTATGCGTGTGTGTTTACACACTTTCTGCTTTACTTTCACCTTGTTTCCTGTGGTTATCTCTCCTCATTCGCGGCCTGCATGTTTGTTACTGCAGTCTCATTTAATGCATATTGCTGCTGAGACTTACAACACGCGCACACACACACACACACACACACACTGTCTGAATAGTAATCCAACCTGCTCTGCAGTTCTGCACTGTCTCTATACATTGAAACAGCCATAGGTTACTTAGGAACTGTGTGTGAATGAGGGGCGGGGTTTCAGCATTCAGTTTTTCAGAGCTGCCAGGATGATGGGAAGGAATTTAAACTGCGTGGCCATGTTTTGCTAATCTGACATGACAGAAGAGGTCATTATCCTTTTAGATTTTTAAAAGATGGACCTTAGAAAGGATGTGTTACTGTTATATGAGGGTTTCCTTTGTGCTTTGTGTAGTCATTCACATCGACTGACCTGTTTCAAAAAGCATTTTGCCTTGATTTGCTGCAGTCTTGTTCATTTCCTTTAATCAATATTACTATACAGAGATGTCATGTGACTCTGTATGGCCTGGTTCGTAAAACCTACACCCTTTAAAACATAAATAATTTGCATATAATGTTTTATACATTCTGATCATGGCAGCCTGACATTTATTCCCTTAGTATTAATTCATGATCTCATGAATATGTCAGTTTATACAGATTGTTATGCATAAGTTATGCATGGATTTTATGCACTGGCCTATATGAGGCAAAGCAGTGCCCACAATCTGCCAGGATTGTTTAGTAGCATTTTAATCGATCTATTTGCATATTGGATTGTGATTGGTTCTCATTATGCACTGATTCTTATGTAGATTTTAAAATGCAACTTAAAAACGTTGTAATATTATAACACAATTTTCACGTTATAATAGTAATGTTACTCATATATAATATGAGTAGTGTTAGAAAGGTGATATTGTTTTGCGATGAGATGCATCTCTGTTGTGCATGTGGCAGCATGCAGGTTAGATTTGCTGCAGTCTGTTGGACAGAAGCCTGAAATCAAGCCGGTCGAAACACTCCCAGTGCAATCCGCTTCGCGCGCGACAGCACTTGCCTTCCACCTCCGACCTTCATTCACTCTCTGCCAGGCCTCTCAGACAGCCTGCCAAAGCTCTTGGGATCGTGCATGTTAGGAAAGTGGATCTCTCAGACATTAAATCTCAGTCCAAATTAAACGTTCAGCGCTGGTCTAATACACCCTGCACTCAGCCTGTGGTTTAGGTCTCCTGTATATGTGGCTTTTACTGTGAGATTTATGGACTAATTCACCCAAAAATGAAAATTCTGTCTTGACGTTTCAAACCCCGTTGATAGTTTTTCTTTCTAAAGGAGAAATTTTGAAGAATTGTACTGGAGGTTCTTTTCCATGCCATTACAGT
>JAZGTI010006911.1:8049-22575 GCA_036877585.1 Botia kubotai | reverse complement strand
CGCCGGCGGTGGCGAGGTAGATCTCGGCGTCCTGGAGCATGACGAGTAGGGCGGGAGGTTCTACGCCCCTAGGATGGATACTCGACGGAAACACCTGGGGGAGACGGATCGCTCCTTGGGTTAGGAGATTGAGGCGGAACAGCGTCTGTAGAAAGTTAAGTCTCTTCGTCGGACGGCAAGGCTCAATTTCGGACATGGCGGGCAAGTGGGCGGGGCCAAATGCTGCAAGACTGTCATGTNACGGAGGTGAGGGACGGCTATATATATGCGTTGTTGCGTGCTGATTGGTTGGATTACATGACCGTGCTCCTCCCGAACTTAGTTAATAAAACTTCATTTATATATTTTATATGCTTAGAAGCAATGTAACATTGTAAAAAGCGCTATATAAATAAAATTGAATTCAAATTGAATTTAAATTATTGCAAATTTAAATTTTTTAAATTATTGTTCATTTTAAGAGGTATGTTGGACAAACTAATTAAGGATACTAATACTGTTGTAATTGGTTTATGAATATAAAGTTGACTGATTTAATGATAACTACAACACATTTGGACCATTATATACCTGTCACTGCTTGCAAAGGCTCATACCTATCTCAGTGGTTTATAAGAGTAATGTATCCAGACAGCCTACTAAAACAGTATATACTTTTGAGACTATCTAACATTTAGTCAGTTAACATGATCATCATATTAAGCAAGACATGCCATTCCAGCTTTCATTGAGATGCCGCTATAGAAAAAAGATTACATTTTACAGAACAGGAGTATAAGGGATTTGCAATAATACCATAAAATATGTTAACTGTTACGGAGGAGGCCACAGCACCGAGGCCTCCTCTGTGTCACCAGAGGGAGCCTTCGCCAGAATATCAATTCCAATCCGGACTACATTTCCCATGTTCCTGTGGGGATCCTGTCTACAAAAAGTAGTTCCCAATTCCAGGACTCTAGTTTCCCCCGAGCAACCGCCGTCTACACTTCCGATCTAGCTATAGTATTTAGTAAACAAAGAGCCTCACAATTACCACTGCACCGAGCCGTAGATTGTGCCATTGATCTTATACCGGGCGCAACTCCTCCCAAGGGCTGTATATTTCCCATCACAACCCAAATCTGCTGCCATGCAGCAGTATATTAAAGAAGATCTGTCTAAAGGTTTCAATCGCCCGTTCAACTCGCCTGCTTCGGCAGCCTTCTTTTGTGTTAAAAAGGACGGGGGACTGAGACCCTGCCAAATTTTTCACAAAAATAGATTTAAGGAGCGCTTAAAACCTGGTTCGTATCAAAGAGGGGGAAGAATGGAAAACAGCCTTTTCCATGTCCTCCAGGCATTATGAATATTTAGTAATGCCATTCGTTCTAGTCCATCCGTTTTTCAAACGTTCATGAACGATATTTTCTGTGACATGCTCGAGAAATGGACAATCGTTTACATAGATGACGTTTTAATTTACTCAGAGTCATTCTTAATAGAAAATAACTAAGGGAGCGAAATGTGAATTTCATACTATGAGTACTACGTTCCTCGGGTACGTAATCAGTCATGAGGGAGTGGCCACGGATGATAAGGTCTGGGCAGTGACCGAATGGCCACTTCCCAAGATTGTGAAAGAACTACAACGTTGTTTTGCTTTGGACTTCATTATTGTTTGCTTCCTGCCCTGACCACCGTCTGTGTACCCGTTTTGATTTTTTATCCCCATTGCTCTGTTTGCCATTGTTTGATCATTGCCTGTTTCACTACGATTCCGTCTAATAAAAGAGCTGCATATGGATCCACCTATCCGTGACTTATCGTTACATGAACATTGAATGAAATGAGAATGGGAGAAACAATCAATTAGTCGAGTCTTAAGGACTGTACTTAGATCATTATATTAAAAGCAATATTAACAATTTACAAACCTTAATGCAAACTAAATCTCAGCAGTCTCCCAGTAAGCAAGCTAATAGGGTGACAGTGGCAGGGAACCAAAACTCCAATGGTGTAGATGGAGAAAGAAACCTTGGGAGAAACCAGTCTTAACCATGAGGGCCAGTTTTCCTCTGGCATGTTAAAGCTGCAATTTGTAACCTTTTTGGTTAAAAACTGACAGCTTATAATAATGATGGCTTATAATTTTGATTCTTACAAACAAAGATGGCGACAGAAGCATAATGTTACTAATTGCTGCTATAACATCACACTGCTGTCTAACTGACGTGGAGATGTAAACTTAAAGCATAAGGATGACCATCTAGCTGAACCAGAAATGGTTGTGAAAGTGTCCAGAAAGTGTCAGGTCGAACTGGAACTTAAACACAGAGTGAAGTCATAGTACCATTATAATAATTTATAATCATGATTTAATTTTAAAATAATGCTAAATTATAATTTATAGCATTTAAGATGTAGATAACCTGTTAGCATACGAACAATCAAACGTTCTTTCAACATTCACAATTCTTTTCAGAATGTGTACGTGAATAGCAGTTTAAATGTAATTAGATCTGTATTATAAAACAAAAATTTGACATCTGATGAGAAAGAACAGCAGAACAGTTTTGACACGTTGCATTTCTCTGCAAAACTGCTAAACAACATCCACTGGGTTAAAAAAAAGTTTTGTTCATGTGATACTTCTTAATACAGAATTTTGTTTATTTATTGGGGGATAAAAGAATGGGGAAAAAATTCAATATTAATCTATACTGACAAAAAAGTATGACATCAATTTATATTATTACGCTCAACTCTCAGACCTTAAACAGAAACATCAAGTCATCTGTATCATTTGAACAACTTTATTTTTCATCTAGCATTGATGGTGAACAACATACTATTTTACAGTGATCTCTGCATGCTCATCCATACATGACTGTTTATGCAAATTACTGTACCATTCTCTTTAATAGACCTACTAAAAAATTAATGCTAAAACACCAAATCATAAAGTGCACATTACAAGAGCGTCCCAAATCACTTTCTAAAACAGTTAACACACACCCTAATTCAAACAAAGGTTACCATGTACCATACATATTGTTTATACACATACTGACCTCAAAAGATTAGATGACAACATATAGTCAAGATGTTGGTGGTGAGGCGTGCTAAACTTATATATAATAACATTTGCTGTCAAAAACATGTACAGGTTACATATTTCAAACCCAAATCTACAGAAAAACCTAAGAAATGTTTACTTTTGAAGAACATGAAGCCTGTTTTTAGGAATGTTAGGATATTTGCACTGTGATATTTATAAAGAATAATTCTGTCCAAATTTCCCTTCAAACTGTATGTATACACACCCACAGCACATACAGCACATTTTATCAACAGTTTGCTGTACAAAAGATCTCATTAAAAGGGAAACATTCTTAACTGTCATAAAACTAAACATTACAATGCACAAAATAAAAAAAAAAATGACCGAACATTCACCTAATACTGGTACTTATAGGACGTAAAAGCTAGATGTGTCAATTATATTTATTTTACATGTTTTCAATTTCCATTTATATATTAAGGTGCCATATTGATCATAAAACATTATTCATTTTATAGTGTGTATAGAAACAAAGCAAAAAAATGGATTGTTTTTACCTTTATTACACAGTTTTATTACACAGAGTTCAAGAGTCTACAAAACGGGTGTATCTTAAACAATGCCTTCATTTTTCAGAACAAATTAAACTTTGGGAAAAGACAAAAATATAAATTGTTATATTTGCTTTTTTTAGTGAACCAGGGCAACACTGATCTTTAGCTTACATTGAACATTGACTTCAATAGAGGCGATGTCAACCTCCTTTCTCAATTACAAATGAGAACCTGCCCTTAAAAAAACCAAACACTGCTAAATTTATCACATGTATAACACATGAAAAACTGAGTGGAATGAATACATTACGCTTAAATAACGATATATACGTCAAGCCTACCTTAAGTTCATAATTCTACAGCACATTTCACAAGGCATGTAAGAGCTCATTTAAAATGCTTGTCTCAGGTTTTGCAACTTCCTGTGGGATACTGACAAATCTCAACCTGGGAAAAATCTCAACCTGGGAATCTCTAAAGCCAAAATCCATAAAGAGGTCTCTTTATGCCAAGATAAATAATTACCCCTTATTATATATAAAAAAGAGAAACAAAAGAATAAAGAATCAGTTGTTTGCTTGCAAAAACACAAGGACACTCTCTTCAAAGTGACATGTCACTGTACTCTCAAAGGCAGGTCAACAAAATAAAAAAACACTGTAGAACCTATAAAGAACTATGCAATAAATTATATTTGGTATGTTTAAATACATGTCATAAAACATGGCATGGTGTTACCCTATTTGCAGAAAATGATTAAAATTGCAGCAGCAGAGAGATCATTGGGCTGCTCTACACTGAGTGTTGGTCATGTGTTCTATCAACGCTGTTGAAGGTACTGCTGGGTGAACATGTTTAGTTCACTGTCCAGCCAGCCAGCTTTGTTTCTGTAAAACACATACACATATATTACTGTATAAAATGTAATTTAAAATAATGCTCCTCACAAATCATCCACTTTGTGGATGTGTACAGAATACTTTGTAAATATTAATTAATATCCTTCAAAACATAATGCATTGACTTCATTTACGAAGGTAGTCAATCAAAATGCACACGTTAAAGGAATAGTTCACCCCAGAATGAAATTTTACACACAATTTTACTCATTTTTTCAATTTTACCCTCATGCCACTTCAAATGACTTTCTTTAGAGGAATCAGAGTTACATTAAATAATATCCCAGCTCTTTCTAGCTTTGTAATGCCATTGACCAGGGTCAACTGGTTTTAAGCTATAAAATGCGCATGCATCCATCATTATAGGACGGGTTTATATATGGATTATATATTTATACTGGATTATATATCCAGTGGGTTAATATGTCTTCTGAAGCCAAACGATATATTTGTGAGTGAAAAAGATTAATATTTCAAGCGTATTTGTCCCATATCCATGTAAACAAACATAACAGCACCAAAGATACTCAAAGGCAAGCCTGTAATCATAGCATAAAAACCCATAATGGTGTGTTATGCAGGAAAGGAGACCGGAGCTTGTTTTTTAATAGATGTCAATGAGGTAATATAAGGTAAAACAACTCCGATTGTGTTGTAAACATTTGGGGTGGAGTGACGTTGAGTAAATTATAAGAGAATTTTCATTCTGAGGTTAACTATTTCTTAGGTTATAATGCCTAGTGATAATGTCACAGTAGTAAATACAAAGTAGGTACAACGCCTGTTTACAAAATGACCACAAGGGGGCGCAAAAGGACAGGTTACGCTAGAACAGTTAAAAAAAATACGTTTATTTAATTAAAAGGGAGCCTTAAAACCTGCATAAACTATTGAGCACTCGTGATTGCACATGCAGAGAAAGAGCACAAACAAAAATGTTTTTATATAAAATGGTCATTTTGACATGTTTTTTTTACAAACTTTTTTACAAACTCCTTAATATGCTATATATATACACACACACACACACACACACACACACACACAATCTTTGGCTGGCCATTTATAAGCAGTCTCTTTATAAGCAGTAGACTGTTTTATACACACACACAAAAATGGACAGTCAAAGATTTCTGATCACATGAGAGTGAAGTCACAGCCTCTCACCTGAGCAGCTTGGATTTACTCTGCAGGGAGTCAAGTTGCTCGATCTTGTTGTTAAAGTCACTAATTTCATCTTCCAGCTGCTGTGTGGTCACATCCACCTGCTGACACAGCTGAGCAAAGGTGCTGGCCAGCTCCCTGTGTCAAACAAATGTTTGTTTACAAGACTGCACAACGAATATCAAGTATTTATCAACTGTGTAACATGCAATAAACTGCTTTAAAATTAATGTTCTAAAAAAATCCAATAATCTGACAGATGTAGAGATAATTACATTTAATAGAAATGTATTTATATAGCGCTCTTCACATATCACCCAGAGATTAAGCATTCATCTTTCATTAACTTTTACCAGTAATTTCTAAACATTATCCTCATTTTCCAGAGTATATAGAGGTTAAAAAGAGCCTAATGTCTTCAAATGTAAAACACCATTCTATGCAAAACTTTGCCTATTAAGAAACATTCGTTCCATTTATTGTAGTTCCTAATTTCTTAACATAAGATGTCAGACAGATTAACTAGTTGTAAAACGCTAACCCTTAAAAAAACTACATTGATAAACAAGTATTTCTAATAAGGCATTAAACAAAATAAGCCAAAATATTTTTGGGCTTCAAGGATGGACAGGATTTAACATTAAGCCATGTTACTATAGTTCACACACAAGAATATTGACACTTACTGCTGAACCTGGTGGCTGCAGTTGGATCCAGTGTAGCTGACGATGAGTTGTAGTTTCTCACTGGCGTAATCCACAAACTGTCTTTTAAAGGCTCGCTCTTTGGCCCTGGTGGTCCATGTAAGTCTCTCATACACATACAGCAGCCCATAGAGACCCACAGACAGAGCAATGAGCCTCCAGCCCACTGCTTTCCAGATCTGAAATGCACAGAGACAGAACTATTCAACTATCAAATGAGTACCGCTCTTTGCTATATTGGTGCTGTCCTCATTCTCCAAAAACATATAAAAAAAAGCACCATTAAAGTAGTTCACAAGATTGTTTAGTGTTGTAAAGCCATAATACATCTGAAAATTAATGTTCTGTCGTATCACTGAAAATAATCTGCTTTTGTAGGCATTTAATAATGCATATTTTACTGGACACAATATGAATTAATTGAAACAAAGACTTATATAGTTTGTATATAGTTACATAGTTTGCTACCACTCTTACCACTCCTCCAATGACAATAATGCCCATAGATGTCCTTGAAGTAAGCGATGCCAGTCCTGTTACCATGGAAACCATCAGCTCTTCCTGGGTCATGGTGCCCTGAGGAAAAGTAGGCATACTGGTGCTGACTGGAGTGATGGCCATTGGCCTGGGAACCTAATACAACAAACATACATGCTTATTTATTTAGGACCAGTCACAAATTCTTCAGATGGACAAATATGAATGTTTCAATAATTATTACAATTACAAAATAATTACCAACCTCTGTTAACAGGTCAGGTCAAAGTACAATTACCTGGTCATTGTAGCCCATCAGGGCACGCCGTGTGTTCTTAGGACCCAGGAAGCGGTTGACCAGCATGGTCCAGCCCAGTGAGAAGTGGAAGCTGATGTCTTCTTGGAAGTCACTGCAGAGTTTGTCACAGTTAAGGTCGTAGCTGAGGGCAAAGCACTGTCTGGGCACCATCTTATCCACCTGCTCACGAACCCCGATGGGCAGCAGGGGCTTCAGTCCATCTGGAGGGAATGACAACATCTGATTAACCTGCTGCTGTTACTGCTATCAGCACTATGAAATAATAAAATACTGACTGATCATATCCATCTGTGTGGTTTGTAAGGCAGCAGATATAGCACTGGAGCATCTCTCTGACATGTTCCTGCCCAAACCATCCTCTATGTGTCTGTGAAGCTCCTAGAACCCAAAATACCAACAAAACATGACATAAATAGCCTATGCAGAGCTAGTTATGTTTTTGGTCTAAAATACATTTTCTGTTAAAAACTGCTTTGCAACCATGAGTAAATTTTGAAAAGAGATTTTTAGAGATAAATCTGAATCGTCTGGTCTTAATGGAGATAGACCTTTAAACGGATTTCTATAAATGGATATCTACTCTATAAGGCTGCCCCGACTTAAAAATTTCCTAGTCAACTGGCAGTCATTTATATAAGCCATTAGTCGATAGCCACACATTTATGATATTAATTTAATTATCTACTGGGCGAGGGGAGTATTAGATAATGGTTTGAGTTTCAGGGATGAGAAAGGATATTAGGTCTATATGTACTATTATTAAAATTGTTCTACATTACAGGGAAATACTAAACCAAAATAATTAACCTTTAAGATATAAATTATGCACTTAAGCGCACATATAAAGCGATCCATGTGAAGGGAAAAGCAATGAATGTGAGAACACAAACTTAATAGCCTAAACAAAATATAAAAATATTATAAACAGTGATGATGGCCCAAGCACTAGGAAGATACCCACAGGGAGATACCCTGAAAACAATACATAGTTGGCACTTCCACTTAACTCAATAAATAATAGTGGACTATTTAAAGTCTATTTAAAGGGACTTCAACCACTTCAGTGACTCACTGCCACATCGTGATTAGATCACAACACCATATAACAACTACATTTAGGATATCACAAATCCTTTTAGAACTTTGTATCAGCCATGTTTCTACATTATTCTCACCAAGTCTGAATTGACTTGGCTAAATTTAAGTGGTGGTGGTATGACTGAGACTCACAATAGTCATATCAATGTCATCAGCCCATCACACCAAATATATTCCCCAAAAATAATTAAAACAGTAAAATAGTTAAGGAACACAATAAGGCATTTCCCTTTTGGGCCCTAATAGTAAACACAGCTGCAAGTATCTTTGACTGGCCCAAGCACAATCGCCACCCAGTGCATCTCAGAAAATTATGCATAGTTGTCACATGCATTTAATTCTAAAAATAACTGAAGACTATTTTTTAGTCTTTTGTAAGTGACACACTTTCTGCTGCCAGTTGGTGGCGCTATAACTGTGACTTACAATAGCCACATCATTGTGATTAGCCCACAACACCAAACATATTTCCAAAGTTTGATGTTAATCACTTAATATATACAGAAGATATAAGACACTTCCAGTTTTTTATTGCAAAAAACGGTTTGCCTCGCCATGCCAACATTTAAAATTGGCAACATCAAAAATTGGCATTTTCAATATCTCCTTTTATTCTGACCAAGTTTTAAGTGAGCGTAAATTTAAGAAGGCTCCTTTAATCTCTGTTTTTAGTTACACACTTCCTTCTGCCAGTTGGTGACACTATGACTGTGACTCACAATAGCCACCTCTATGTCATCTGTCCCTAGAATCAATCATATAGCTCAAGTTTCAACAAAATCACTCAATGTACACATATGAGAAACTTCCCGTTTCATTTTTTACCATAAATTTATTGCCTCGCCATGGCAACATTATTTAAGGTATCAAAAATCCCTTTACAATTTAGGATCTTCAATGCATAATAAAACCCCTTAGAGTATTTAAAAAAAAATTCAGATCTTGGAATTGTCCGGAAATCCACATTCAATCCAAAATGGCTGACTTCATGTTGAGCGGAGCTAATAAATTTAATTTTGAAAGTTGTCCAGCTTGATGAGAAAAAACATCTACCAATTTTGGTGACCGAAGGTAAAACTAACCCATCACTTCAGTCAAAAAGGGGCACTACAGAGCCCACGGCCATGTCTGAGCTTTTATCCACGCTTACTATGTCTACTATGATGTACATGCCAAATTTCATGATATTTCAAGCATGTTAAGCATCTGAAATACACCTGAATGTGGTTTCAAAGTCTGACACGTTGCCATGGAACAAAATTTAACAAATAACAATAATCCTAAGGAAAACAATAGGGCCCTTCGCATGGAAAGTGCTTGGGCCCTAACAAGATAAAGCAGCAAACACTACACAATTATCTAACTTGCATTACTATTTTTACCTTGGACCTCACAAAACACCAGACATTCTGAAACATTCGGCGTTGTCAGGAACAAGTGAGCTCTGTGTTCTGCTCACAATGAAGCCGTGCACCAACCTGAAGATGCATGCTGATGCCGTTGAAGTGAAAGGGATGAAGTGCAGGTGCTTAGCAGATCTGGCAAGCTTAGCACAGCATCTTTTTGCCACTTTCAGACTTGGACAAAACTGGATATGCTCCTAATAATGGTGCACATTTGTCTAGCACGAGCGGGTATGACAAGTGACAGGTATAATACCACGCTACTAGTCACATTTCAAATAAGTGATGTTTGGGGTTGATAAATTACAGACAAATGTTTGAGTACAGAAGAATTGTGCACAACTTCTCAAAATAAATACTTGATGATACTTGATGTCCTTTAATTTCATAATTACCATATAACTGTCTGTCACAGAACCTGTGTCTTCCCAGTTCATTTTCTACAACTAACAGACCAATTAAAATTTGTTTGACTATGCCTTTTCTCATTGATCACTGCTTAGTCGACTGATGGGGGCAGCCCTACTACTCTACAGCAAATATACATCTGAAATATGCCTGCAAGCGTGGTTCAAAAGTACAAGACCACTCATGTAAATGCCTTATTTCACATTTTAATGCACTACTGTTGAGCTGAAACATTTTTTATATATTTTGTATAATTTGTGCGTTAATACAGCAAAAAAAGTCTAACCTTTTGTACAAAGGAGTTAGTATGTTCAATGTCACAAATCTGCTTATACTTGCTGCTTATATTTGATTTGTGACTCAGAAATAGTGCAGCTCTTAAGTACTTCTTACTTACATAAAACTAAGACACCAATCTTATTTTTAACTTGGATTAGATTTTATGTCCCAATATTTAATGTGGACTCTTCTGACCCCTTGTGTATATTCAAAACTGAAATTAACTGCAAAACAATTCTGAAAATTCTGAGACAAGAACAATGACAGACTAATTTCCAGTGAGATAAGATCAAATGGCATTAATGGGAATTTTACTTACATAGTGACAGAAACAAACAATGGTTAAGTAAAAAAAACAGACAACACTCACATTCTTATATACTTTCAGCACAACAGGTGAAGGATGAAAATCCATGTGGAAATCATCCACAAGCACAGCTAGTCGTCTTATCTCCTCTGCCATAGCGTTAGACACCTGTAAACTCACAAGAACAGGTTCAAAGTGAAGCAACCTCACAGGAGTCAGTTGTGACATGAATACTTATGAATAAAATACACAAAGCATGCAGGATTTAAAGTGTTGCTGTAGGAGGGTTTTACCTGTTTCTCCACCTCCTCTGTGATCTTCTTGATTTTGGTCTTGCAGTCCAGAGTGAGCAGATCCAGCTGTTTGTCAATAAACTCCAGCCTGTCCTCTTTCTCCACCTTCATCTCTAAACAATGTATCCTGGGGTGAAAACCATTTAAGATATACATCAGTCTATGCATAGTCAACTATCCATTAAAATTAATTCATCTTAATCGTGTCATCTTAACATTCAGAATAACGTCTGGCACCATGCATCTTATTCTGGCCTAGAAGAGCCCATTTAGAAAGAGACCCCTGGTCACTTGTTCATCCTTTTACGTATTCATTGCTGAAGCTGTGGAAACTGTTAACACGACAAAAACATTTCCACCCTGATGCCTGGAAATTATGTAAAGCCAGCCAATCAGATTGGATCTGAGGATATCAGCCACCTTTATCAATTTTTGTAAGTAATACACATCAGACAGGCCATGGACAGCACAGACAACTGCTCCCAGTTCTGTTAGTCATCAGCAGCAGCAGGCAGGAATGCAGCACTTTATGTCTGAACCCACGTCGCAGTGACTCCACTGCACGAACAAGACTAAAAGTATCTTTATAAGAAATTCATTCTTAACAGTGTTTTAAAACCAATGGCAACAGAATATGTTGGTGCCACAACAATGGCACTTAGTCAGGGTCAAAGTATAAAGTTTATCTGTGAGACTCTCCTTGCATTAACAACCACTTAATGCTGATACAAAAAGACATGAATAATAATAATTAATAACAATATGAATAATAATATTGAAGGACAATGACAGAGGACAAATAGCATCATAAAGGTGATATAAATGTAGTCAACATGGCTTGTACACTACATTCCAAGCCACACTATACTTTTACACTTTTGTGTAAAAATTAAATTGGGGAGTAAAGATTTAACCGTAACCCTAGTGCAGTTTGCTCCTCCTGGTAGATGCCAAAACAACAACATAATTTGGCTATCCAGTGTCTTTGTGCTCACCTCTGCTCCTGAGCCGCAATATGCACTGAATCCATTATCATACGCAGCGCTTCAGAAAACTGCTTGGCTCTCATTGTGTGTTGCTCAAACTTTATCTTCACTGCTGACTGTGAGATGCATTCCTATGGGTGTGCATGTTTATGACAGTGAGACAACAATTTCAACCAATGACACAGTGAAACTCAATGACACACTCACCTCAAAGCGCCTTTCAAAGTTCTGAAACTCAAACATTCTCGCTTGAAAACCTTCAGCCAGAGCACCACCTAAAATCCAAAAACATTGTAAAAAAATTGTAAATTATTAGAAAACAGGATTTTCCTTGCCTTATTAAATAAAAGTATTTGATTCACCATATAGCACTAACACTCAAACACAATGTTCACTCCCGTCTGCCCAGTGGAAGTGACAAAAAGCAAAAATTACCTAAGTCAAATTCTGATCAACTTCAACACAATATTGAACTTTAAAACCAAATAAGTCAAAAACAGAATACCAAATCTGAAAACAAGTCAGAAAACAACAAAAAGTCAGTTAAATAGGAAAAGGTGGGCATACTAGGGGAATGGAATACTTATGACTGATTGGGACTTAAACATTAATCATGAGTTTCTTCAAATGTGTCAACCAAAAAGTATTGCTTTTGCATAACGCTGCATCAATGCCACTAGGTGTCAGTTCAAGTCCCAGGCGATTGTCACATTGACCAGTGCAACAAAAACTAAACATTCCTGAGTGCAACTTTAACCTGTCACCTAAACCTGCATCACAGACACACAGTCTATTAGAGGATTTGTTATTTTTACACACAAAAGGAAATCAACACAAATGACCATGAGAAGGAATATTGGATGTTGTAATGTGTCTACCTGCTTCAGGCATGCCCTGGGCTTTCTGAACACGTGCCTGCAGAACTTCTTTAGCAGAGACAAAGAAGATCCTGTCGCTGGCCTGAGCACGATCCACCACCCGCAATTCATCCACTAAAAAACTGGTGCAGCGGTCCATGTGCTGCCGCCTCACCTGACAAATACAACTTTTTAATACTGAGAGGGCACAAACATTATGCTTAAATCACATGACTAATTACTTTTTCTGCAGTTTTAACAAATAAAGATGAGTCAAAAATCATTTTGGTAAAAAATTATCAGCAAGGCACAAATGCTGCCCACAGAGCTGAACTCAAAACATTCCTGTAAACTAGTAAGCTCATACAGTAGTTTACAACTTACACTTTATATTAAACTCATTTTTATTCACTCCTTCAAGCGAACTATATTAGTGAAGTAATGTAAGGAATAGTAAATTAGGGTATGGGGGCTATTTCGGACAGATGCTATAGGTAGTTTGTAGTGTCATGTGAGTCACACCTCTTCCATGTATTCTGGTTCATTGGCTGAGGCATCCCAGCGGTTGTTTAGAATAAAGACATTTGGGCTGGAGAGGCGCTCGTTTACTTTATGGAAAAATGATTTTTCCTACAAGCAGACAGAGAAGAGATAATCCACAGAATTTGAAAACAATGAGAACTGTACATATTAAATAACAGCCTCACATAGACATGAGGACAGATATAAAGCAAGCATGCACTAATGGTTTCATAAAGTTTCTAATTAACATTAAAAATTGCAATTTATCTGGGTGTCCCCTGTAAACAGGATAATAAAAAAAAACGGTTTGTGTAAAAGTCATTACTTTTCTGTATGAAGTTCATATTAAACTTACTGTTTGCATTAAAGTGGACTCTGAATTGGCCACCAGCACAAACACATCGGCATCAAGACAGAATTTGTCAATCCAGCTGTCCAACTCTGTTGTGACATCAATGCCAGGGCTTAAGAAAGAAAATTTTACATGAGTTTAAGATTTACAGATAAACGGTTGAGGTAAACTAGTCATATAATGGAGCAGATCAAAAATGGAACTGCATTGCCATCCTTATATGAAATATTATTAGACAGAATTCCAAAGGACACTGGAGTACATTCAATGATTTGTAATAGTGCAGTCAGAATGTCTCTGAACTTAAAGCCTGACACACATGCATGTGCTTACCTGTCCAAAAGTACCAGGTCATCTCGCAGCAACGCACATTTTGCTTTAGGCCACATGACACACACCAGACTACCCGCATCTAAATCCTCATTCTGATGTAACGCATGGGCCAGCTGGTTCACCGTCTACCAAACACACAAACAGTGTTAGCAACCCATATTTCTATATATATATCTATATCTATATTATACATATATATATATATATATATATATATACACACACACTGTCTGAAAAGTGTGGTGTGCATTTGTAATCAGCCCCCCTGCGTCAATACTTTGTAGAGTCATCGTTAGCTGCAATTATAGCTGCAAGTCTTTTGGTGTATGTCTCCACCAACTTTTCACATCTAGAGACTGAAATTTTTTTTTGCCCATTTCTCTTTGCAAAATAGCCCAAGCTCAGCCAGATTGGATGGGGAGCATCTGTGAACAACAATTTTCAAGTCTTGCCACAGATGCTCAATGGGATTTAGGTCTGGACTTTGACTGGGCCATTCTAACACATGAATATTCTTTGATCCAAACCATT
>JAZGTI010006910.1:0-16378 GCA_036877585.1 Botia kubotai | reverse complement strand
CAGAGTACAGCCATGAACAATGGCTGTGTCTGGAATCACCTACTTCCATACTATATAGTAGGCGAAAATCAGTATGCATAAAAAACAGTATGTCTGAAACCTCAGTACACAAACATTAGATTAGAAATATCCGGATGGAGAACTTCTTCCGGTGGGAAGCAGTTAATAAAAATTTTATTAATTCATTAATTTATAAAGTTAATAAATTAATATTCCAGAGAACTGTGTGCTGGATGGCTCTTTTAAAGTGTAAGTACTTAAAAAATTCCTTTGGATTAAATTGTGCATTTTTTTTAAACATCTGAGTGAATTCTTTTTACAGCTATTGTATGTATGTCATAGATAAAGGAACATACCGGTCACATGACAATGAAAACATGATGGTATGCCCAGAAAGTATGCGCACTGCACCTACACATAGTGTACAGTATTGTTTTGACAGTCGATAAGTTGAAACGTAATCCAATTCCGTACTGTCACAGTATACAATTTTGCATGCAGGGAATGCGATCACCCTTAACATGCCAGAAGTATAACAGTCCTATATGACACGATCCTACATGTTGCTTCACAACAAAGTTTACTGGTGCCTCATGGTAATACCGTGGTACAGTACAGTACAGATATACAGTAAGGTACTTTGAGATATACAGTAAGGTACTTTGAGATATACAGTAAGGTACTTTGAGATATACAGTATGGTACTTTGAGATATACAGTATGGTACTGCATGGTTACTATTCTAATTTACTATGTTACATGCTTCTCCAAAACAATTTAAGGAAGCAATGGTATCATATCCAATAATAGAATATAAATACTGTGGTACTTTTTTGTGAGAGTATGAGCAGTCAAAAAATGTAATCTACTGTGTCCTCAAGGTTTCAGTAATGCATTTGACACATTACAAGAGATACATTCTCAGAAAGAGGATATAAATATTAATAATTAATGCTAACATGTACTAGCAGAAAATCACTGACAAAATAAAACAGAAATAAAGACCTTATGCTAACTTCTGTTGTCTGTTCCCAGCAGTGAGAGAGAGAGCGTGTCTGTGTGTGTGTGTGTGTGTGTGTGTGTGTGTGTGTATTCCATCATACAGTAGAGCAGAAAGGTCCTTGGGGGAAAATCAAAACTCCCCTTTTCTGTTTAACCAAGTATTGTTTAGAATAAAAGGGAAAACGAAAGCAGTTGTTTGCCTTTCCTGTTTCTCTGTAGACATGAATAATTCTCTAATTCTTTTTCCAGCCAAGCTTCATTTCCTCTGATATAAGCCTCAGCATTTAGAATGTACAGTACACCCATGCATTTCATTCCTCTGGGGACAGACATTTTCCCTTCAGAAAATATGTTAAACTGGCCAATAGAGGACAACAGAAGAGGAAATACTAAGAGAGTGTGTCTCCAAGCACCATCACATGCAGAGACTGAAAAGATTCACCAGATTTTCTCTCATAACTCCACATAACCTTGTTAAAACTGAGCCAAAAGATACAGAGAAAACTCTGCAAAAGAACAAACTGCAAGATATGCTGTGGGGCAGATCATCTTTAAACACACACACATACGCACACATTTACTTGGAGACATTCTATAGACTGACCCACACTCTAACCCTAACAGAAAACTTGACTAAAAAAACACTTGACTGTATTTGTATGTGTATAGCATTTTTACAAATGAGGTCCTCAAAAGACAGTTTTGCTCAGATTTGTCAGGTTATATATATGGTATATGGTATACACAGAGAGAGAGAGACCCATTACAGTGTTTGTAGTGAGGTTTCGTGCACAGAAGTCATCCCTGATATTAAAAAAGCAGATCTTCTGTTTTAATATATTTAGACTCCTTCCTGTTCTCTGTGTCCCTCCGCCTGCAGGTTCATTCCTACAGTTGATCTCCGTCGTCACATGTGTCCCTGACCGTCTGATGCAGGATATTAAAGGTCATGCGTGTCCTCGTGCACCACCAGTGTCAACAAATGCAGTGATAAAATAACAACTGTTTTAAACTGGTTTCCTGGACACTCCCCCGTTTCCCCCCAAACCTTCTATCCCTGCCCCTCACTGAGCACTGATTTAAATAAAGTTTGTTTAAAGAGATGTGAGGTGACACATAAAATGAAGAAACACCCACTTTTTCATTGCTGTCTACTTTTAAAACCCCATTATTACTGTCCAACCCGTAACCATTGAATTTGTGAAGGACTCATTTAAGCTTTAAATAAGAGCTACAAGAGGAAGCTGTCTGAAATGACTCGCTCTCTTTGTCTTTTGGCAGCTTAGCTGTACCGTTTAAATACGGTTTTATTCTGACGAGTTGAGTAATTAATTAGCCCCATGTTGCTAAAACAATAAACTCCTCAACACATCAACAAACTCCGACACGGAACGGACGTATATAAGCATAAAATTAAGGACCGCCTTTTGTAAACAGGGAAGTTAGTACTGCGTGAAAGAGTGCCTCATTAATCGACTTAAAAACTCGTCAATAAACACACAAAACATTTCGCAACAGCAACAAATAAAGCTCAGAAGCAGCAAGAAACTGAATTTTCCTTTATATTCTCGAATCTGCACAATCTAAATATATCTCCATCTATCCAAATATATCTCAGAGATTTGTGAAGCTATAAAAGCTAAAAGTGAAGACTGGCGTTTTGTTCTTTTTATTTTCTAGCTATGCCAAGCTCTAGAATATTTTATTGGCTATAAATTGTTATTGTTAGTAATTGTGGGGTGGACGGGCTTGGGGTCAAAAGGTTAAGATCAACTGTTCTAGAGCAAATGTTTTAACATATATTGAATATCCATATTAAATATATAAAGTTTAAAATGTCTGATCTGAGACGACATGTTTCGTGTGGGGAGAGTGTGGTGTAACAGGATCTAAACTGACTGATCAAACTCCTGCCACCAGCAGAAAGCACCAGATGAGGCAAATGATCAAACTTAATCACCTCTCATACAAATCCACAGCTCTCAGGTCAGTATTGATATTCTGAGCTCCTCCACAGGCCGGGCCATCAGTGTCAGACCAGACAAAGACATCCGGAACCAGAATCTGCGTCCATCTTTCTTCTCAGCGGTGCTGTTACTGTACATTCCATGATAAAATGTAACCTAGAAAACAAATAGAAATATTTTTAAATATAATAGAAATAACTTATCTACAACTGCCAGAGAAAGGCCATTCAAAGGGTTGATGTCATAAACTTTCACCTGAATGTTTCAGCCCTGCTGAAGAGACCAGCTTAGACAAGCCCACCATTTTTATGGTGGTTTATGGCGGTTTCTTTTGGTTTACCTGGTCCAGCATCAAACCAGCATTTAAGGACATCAAAGAAAGTAATTTGGGTTTTGAGAGACACAAGCATGTAACGTATGACAAATTGTTCATTTTTGTTTGGGCTGAACTTTACATTTAACTTCAACTAGAAGAAAACTAACAATGTAGATCCAAACATAGAGAGATAGATATAGATTTTGCAATGCCCTCAACTTATTTCCATCTCAGACAGATGAAGGTTTAATGGAGATCTACCCTGTGCAGTTTTTTCACCCAGCAGTCATGCAGACAGAGCACTGGAGAGACTTCAGCCAGTGTTCCTCCTCTGCAGGAGAGAACCGTTAGTTCTCATTCTGTTTCATAGTGAGTTGAAAAGAGTTCTTCTCTCACTGAAGCAGCACAACTCTCCAGTCACAGAGGAACTTCAACTAAAGAAAAGGTTAATTGTGTAGGAGCTTGCTAGTTAGCATACACGCTTCAACAGAACTGGTTAAAGCTCTTCCTTTACAAGTACTTACTAAGATAACAATAGTTTCTGCCAAAATACTTTAATTTCATTTTTGAACATTTAGGTTTATTTTATGCTTAAATAAACACAACTCTGGGTCCTAAAGCTGCACCCACTGTCAGTCTTCGCTCACTCGGACAAACTTGGTGTTTGCTAACCACGTCACAAAATGAGAAATATTTTTAAAGCTTCTTATATTATTTGAAGGGAATGACATTAAATTTACAGATCATTTATATATATATATGAATTTCACAGTTCTCTTAAGTATGAAGACAGCAGAAAATGTTCTCATGAAAGATCTGAGACGAAAAGATGTTTTTACAGTGAAAGTGTATGAAGTTTAGTTAAGTGTAGTACATTGTGTGTGATTTGAGTTATACTGGTAAGAGCAGAAATGAGATCCCAGCAGGAGGAAATATTGCATTGTAATGACAGGAGAGAAGAAAGATGGACACATAAAGAGAAGATGGAAGCGACAGACAATACATGGGGAATAGAGAGGAGGACACACCGCTCTGTGTTAACAGCTTCATTCCTCTTTGATGGACAGAGAATTAAAGTGAAAGAGGAAAGAAAGATACACACAGTCCCTGTCAACTCTCTCATATACAGTGTGCCACAAACAAAGAACCGTCACATCTGAAACTTCTCCACAGAACTCTACTCTCAGAACATTGGCTAATGTTCCCTCAAAGTTATAAAAATACATTCTTGCAGTAATATTAGTGGAACCTTTTTAACATTATATATATATCAGAAATGTTTATAAAAGTAGTTAGTGGAATATTTAAAAATTTTTATTTTTACAGAATTAAAAAAGTTTGAATGAAGTTCTTATAACAAAGCAATAATATGAATAGTTCAACAACTAGTCACAGATAACAGTCACAGATCACAGCAGATCTGTATGTAATAATGTAATAATGTTTTTGAGAGAACATTTGGAGAATGTTAGCCATATATGATAATGTTCCCTGTTAGTTAGGGACCTAATATGTTTATAGTGTAAATGTCTGGGGAAAGATGGTGTGTGTGTGTGTGGCCAGTTGGCAGTCACAGATTGCATCGTACAAATCTTTGATTTTATGTCCCTCTCGGAAGCGCTCAGTGTAGAACTTGCTTCTAATTAAATACAGCCATCAGAGGGAAGCTAGTACAGTACTTGTTGGGCTTTATTGAAATTAGCAGCCCTGCCTCCCGGGAGACTCCACGTCAGAGGTTTAATTAGCTGACACACATCCAATTAGGAGCAAGAGCTAATGCTAATTGCATTGAGCTCACAGCAATGCTAACAGAGACGACCCCCTCCAAAAATGATTAGCATTGGTTAGAGAATATGCTGATGTAAATTAGATTCTAAAAGACACTTCAAAAAATCTCTGAATTGTTTATGAGGTAAACAAACCACTGTTGCAGGAAAATATTTGTAATTGTAGTTCACAGGATGTAGAAAAATGTATATTTTCACTTAGTTCACTTAGTTTTTTGTGTTTGATTTGAGCCTATGATTTGAGTAAAAATGACACTTGACTATATATTAGAATTTACACAGAGAAACAAAATTCAATTTCCTGCAATTTCAAGAGGCTCTAACAATCATGTACTGGCTAAAAATCTACTTTATTATGATGCCATTTTAGCTATTTGCATTTTGGAAAGGACAAACAACGAGTACGTAGCTTTTCTGCAATGACCTTGGTCAAAATCAAAATGATGAAAGATCATAAATTGTCCCATAAATTGTTCAACTTATAACCTTTCTGTTATCAGTCCAGATTTACAGTCATTTGCTGTAAAACATTTGGTTCTTTGGCACATAATCTTATTTTACCACTGATGTGGTAAAATAAGAGTCGAGGATTTCAAGTTCAAATGTCACACAACCAAAGTCAGTCGCAGTGCACGATGACGACATTTAAGACAAAGTTCAAATGTGTCCCGTGTCAAGGGCTGTACAGCAACAACACAAAACACTGAACCCTTGAATAAAACAATTCACAATAAATACATAATGTGATATGTGGAGAAAATGACATTGTGCCAAAAGAAAGTAAAAAACACCCACATGAAACTGAAATAAACAGGATCAATTTGAACAAGATCAAATAAGAAACGGTACAGGAACATAGAACACTGAGCAAAAGAGACGTTTGTTTCCCTTTCAGGCTCATATTTGTCATGACCGATTTGTTTAGAATCTGTTTGAAAAAGAAAAAGGGATTCGGATGTTGAGCTGCCGAACGGGCTGAACACGTGTGAGAGAAAAAGCCTTTAGGTCATTTATCAAAGCTGCCTTGACTGGAGCTGATGAATGGAGCATCACATACCGCTGGACACCTCCATTTAACAAAGAGGAGGTCTGCTGCCAAGCACGGTAAAGGACAGCACGGCCGGAACCTGCAGTCACTGCGCTGGACGTTAAAGATTCACACACGATAACCTTTAAGAACCGTGTGAGTGAGGTACTACCTCTATGTCACCGCTACAGATGCTTCATGATGCCATAGAAGAACCATTTTTGGCTGCGTGGTTCCATAAAGAACCTTTAACATCTGCAGAACCGTTCTGCTTTACAAAAGGGTCTTTATAGTGGAAAAAGGTTCTTTGTAAGTATTAGAAGGTAATGAATGGTTCTTTAAAAAACCTTTGACTAAAAGGTTCTTTGGGGAACCAAAAATGGTTCTTCTATGGCATCGCTGTGAGGAACCGTTGTAGCTGTTTTTGAAGAGAGTGTGTGTTTCTGGGTTAAAGCCAGGGCTCTGAGGTCTGTACTAACAGCTTAATTGTGCGCATGAGTTTGTGGAGTACAGCGATGTGGTTTGAATATGTTGCTGGGTCGACCTCCCATTGTGACTGGTGCCGGGGGGGGGGGGTTGGGCAGTGCGCTGTCACAACGCATTACAATGATCTGCTGACACGCTTTGTGATGTAAATGAACAGAGGCCACTACAGTTCACAAAACACCAATTCATTTCTCCTGCAGATCGTTGGCTAATTCATCTGTATAGGAAGACTGCTTACACTGATGTATAGTTTAATTAGGCACCTGTTTTTCCTTTCTAAAAATCATTCTGTACCCCACACATGTACCTACCTATAGATTACAGCTAAAAGGTTTATTGACCAATTAACATTGTGAAAAAAATATATGCAACATTTCCTGTTTTCTCTGTAAGCTCATCCACACTGAAACCAGTCGGCAAAAATATATATAAATACAGTGTCATTTCGGTCATGTAAGGTCATGTAAAGCAGTGCTTCTCAGCCAGGGTCCGGGGCCTACTAGGGGGCCTCAAGATGATTTAAAAATGAGATGAAACAAACATTAAAATAAGTTAAAACACCTAAAAATCAAGATGTGGTTGTTGGGTTAGAGTGACAAAAACCTGTGGATGGATGAAGGATGAAGGTGTCTGTACATGTCAGCCTCTAAAGTCATGTACAGACATGAGCTGCTTCTCAAAGCTACACAAAACATGTTCCCCTGTCACTGCTGCTGATACAGGTGACAGCTGAATCTAACCAATCATGACCTGACAACTGATCACCAGAGCTGCCAGGATAAAACTGTTACACTGAGGGTGTCTACATGTAAATGATGTACTGAAAACAGAAACGGTTTTCCTTGGCGACAATGTTGTAAAAACATTCCCGTTTACACAGATATGTGACAATGACTAAAAACACTGTATTATGCATGCCAGGCCAGTAGGAGGCGATGTCACTAGATTTGTTTTCACAAATGCGTTTTTGTAGTTTATACAGAGATGATAACAGTTGTTTTCGAAAACGTGCTTTTTAAAAAAATATATGTTTTTAGTTGACCAGGAGGTTATAAAAGCACAGGAAAAATGCCCACATTAAATGCTTTACTGAAACTGTAAGATCACTAAACTTACTTTTAAAGGGCCGAGATGAAATCTGACAGCAGAATATTAGTATAATGACGTGTGGACACCACAGATGGCTCTTTTCCAAATTGTATGCCCCCTACCTACATAGACAGCTGCATTTCTAAACTGTCTTATTGCTTCAGGAGCAAGCTGCCTGCAAATGCTGTTTATGTAGACAGCTCACTAAGTCTTTGTACAGAGCCATGTCTGTTTCTTCTTTCTAAAAGCATGACAACTTTGTTTTATAACAGAATGATGAAACGTTCTAGTAACATTATGACAGTAAAGTCTAAAAAATAAAGATGACAAACAGCCTTTTTCACAGAAATATTAATAAGAGTTTGAGAGGTTGGCTGTGGTTGATGGTTTTGAAAAACACATGCATACTTTTAATGGTTACCCAGCTAACCGCAAACGATCTCAGAACATTGGCTAATGTTCTCTCAAAGTTGTCTCAACGCTTCCTCAAAGTTAGCAAAAATGTTCTTGTAGTAACGTTAATAGAACATTTTTAATGTTATATACCGTATTTCAAAAACACTATTCTTAAGTTGTTAGTGGAACATTTTGAAAGCATTATAGAATTATAGACATGAAAAAATGTTTGATTAATGTTCTTTTAACCAAACAATAATGTTAATAGCTATAAAACTGTCCGACTAAAAAAACCTTTGAATGTTCCTAGAATTTTCACAGTAACACAAAATATTAACGTTTTTGTTACTTAATGGAAACGTTAGTGAAACGTTCTTACAATCTAAATCTGTCAGATGAGGGGAGATGGGTGTGTCTGCAGCTTGTGATGAAGGCAGTATTCTGGGATGTTCAGGAAGTGCCTGTCAAATTAGTCACACCCATCACACACAGAGACGGGTGTAGCTAAACACTAGACTAGCTTCTACTGCAGCTCTGTTCCTGCAGCCTGATAGGCAGAATCTCTCTCTCTCCTACAGTACATGATCAGCAGTATCAACATCTCTTCCTCTTGCCTGGATTAAAATGTCAATTAATGCACTAAGAAATTCCAGCACCCTGTATTCACCAGACGTGTTTGAACACTCAGCAGAGGTTCCAGAAGTCAACATTTAATGCCTATGGGTTTCTATTCAAAGGAAAGTCCAACATATAGCTGGTCATCAATTTTACTGTTGCTAAATATATCGCACCTGCAAATAATTGGGCGGTGTCATTCTGAAGGTGATCACAACTACACCACATTCTAGAAATGTTCAAAACCTCATTTTTACTCTGTAACATTTTTTAAATGTTCCATTAGCAACTTAATTTTTTTCCATTAGAACATTAAAAAAGTTCTACTAACATTACTGCAAGAATGTTTTATAAAACTTTTCTGAAAATGTTTTCCGGTTAGCTGCGTAGTTGCGCTGTGAACTGTTATTCTTTCAAATATAGAATAATTTTTTATTATCGTCATTGGTGTGAACAAATCTAATCTGTTGTGTAGTCACAAGTGTGTTTATATCTGCTGTCCTACATGGGTTTCAAACATGGCTCATCCAATCAGATTTCAGACTCAGATCTACCTGCTGTATAAACCGGTTCTTTTAAAATCTGTGTGTTTTCTCATAGCCTGGTGCCCCATTATCATCCATGTCACATCCTCACATTCTGCGTGTAGCCAGAACTGAGTGTGTTGTACAAGCAGGATATAAATAAAAGATGCACAGCCATGAGCTGGCTTATAGCCTCATGCAGAACAGAGTAAATAACCAGTCTGCCTCTTTGTCTTTAAACCAACGCCAACCTTTTCTTGGTGGATAACCTGCTATTTGCACTCGGAGACAACTGTAATGAAAGCAGAGCCAAGGGCAGCACTGTATACACTATTCAGAGCCTGCCTTTCATTTCTGCTGGTGTGAAGGAGTTACCGAAGCTTCAGCTTATAAAAAGTGAAAATGATTTCAGTCAGGATAAACAGTCTAGAGCAGCTGATGATTCTGTGTCGTGACAGACAGGCTCTGTTGAAACGGGAACACACAAACATGAGCATTATAAAACAGTAGCTCTGTTTCACAATCCATCGAACGGCCTTGCTGTCTACTGTCCACACCGGCAGCTACATTTTAAGGGAGCTCAAATTGGCAGGCGGTAGTAAATTACAAATAGCATCACTGACTTAAAGTGCACAGAAGACAGAAGTGCACAGCCAATCACTAAACAATTACATTTCTGGGGGAGGGGCTCTGAACATATGCTGTGAGGTTCCTGACAGTCTTTGCACATGTCCAGTACCTGAAACGATCTGGAAAAAACTTTTTTTTCTATACGTTTTATACATTTTTTATGGTGCAATTTAAGCTTAAGAAACAATTCATGGTACAATTAATGTCAGGTTTAAAACAAATGAAAATATATTGTTTATAGAGTTTATAAAGATATCTGTCTTTGGTCATTCAGATTGATAGGACTTGGTCTTGTATGACTGAAATAGCAGCTCTGAGGTGTTGCAAAGATGACAGAAGTGGACACTTCCTTAAAGGGACACTGGACACACGCAGTGCTGCCTTAACATTTTAACCAAAACAGTGTTGCCAACATAATGTTGCTTCCTACATTTTAGAACAGCTTTGGCCTTTGGGCAGGGCCTACGATGCTGTCTTTATAGGCAGCTTACCAGATTTTGGAACAGAGCTAATGTGACAGGACCATCTTCAAAACAGCATCACTTACTGTAGGAGTGAGTAGAGTGTGAGTAATGTATGTCATTATCAATTTTATGATCTTGGAGGTACTTTTCAGTAGCAATATTTGACTCTGAACGAGGCACTGAGGCACACCTAACAGAATCACTCCCTCACAGGAAGTGAACGGGTGAACCCACTTCTGTCAAAAGAGAAGCACGATGCTGCCAATACCTTTCAGCCTCGTACATTTATTTTGTCTCCCAGAGTCTGTATATTTACATCTGGAGGAGTTTGTAAGATATATTGTTGTCATAAAGCAGGATTACTGATGTGCTAACCGCTTGTAGATGTGATAAATGCAGACTATAGCAAGTAATATAATAAGAATGCTACTGAACACTACAGGGAAAAGAAAGGACCATCAACGCGCTGTCTCCAATCTCTGATGAATATCTGAGCCACTTCATAGATTTTCACCCGCCAATACAAATGAAAAGGCTTGATTATGGTGGATCTCATTTTTAATATATTTTCCTGTAGATTTATGACAGATGAAAGTCGTTTCTTTCATTCTAGGCAGGTTATATTTCAGTATCAGCAGGATTTCTGCAGGTCTCTTGTCATTCGTCAAACTGTAAAACACGTTCTATAAATCTGAACTGACTATCAGAATCCTTTACAGAGTCTTTAGAGAAGATCAGAGCTCTGAACATGAGAGAAACAGACTCTGCAAACAGGGAATGTTCTAAGAACATTGACCAACGTTCTCTAAAATATCTCTCAAAAATGTTCTTGCAGTAACTTTAGTAATACCTTTTTGTTGCCTAATTTAAACGTTGGGTAAACATTCTTACAACCTAAAATTGTCAGCTGGTGTATAACTAATACCCACAAGGGGTTCTTTCAGTTCAGAAGAGAATATATGCAAATGTTTACAGTTTGGTTTTGGATTTGAGGATGTAGAACATTTCTTAAATGTACAATATGTATAATGTACAAATGTACAAAAGTATAAGCCAACAGTAATTATTTTCAGAAGTTCAGCCGTCTGTTTTAGCTTTATTTATTTAGCTTTATTTATTGAAACGCTATACTGAGGTGCTAATATTGTCGTCTTTAGGCTAAGATGCTTGTTTTCCTCATTTGTGTGTCACTGACACTTTTGGATTTGTTATTTCCTCTTAGCAAAACCTCAAATATTGTATAAAATTACCCTATTGATATGGTGTTCTTGTGTACCTGGCCAAAACAGAACTACTTACAAGCTACCCAAGCTAACAATTTTAGGTTGCATGAGCGCTTGCCTAACGTTTCCACCAGGTAACGATATTGTTGAAAATACTATTTTAAATGTTCTAGGAACATTCAAAACAACCAATTGTTTTACATGCTGTGTTTTACTGTGTTTAGAACTTTTTTATTCTGTAATATTTTACAAATTTCCACTAAGAACTTAAATGTTAAAAAAAGCACTTTCTAAATGTTACTGCAAGAACATTTTTGATATTTAGTTTTTGAGAATGTTAGCAAAAACGTGTCAGTCTCCAGTTCTTGAGGCTGTTTAAACTGCATCCCTGACCTTATGACAGCATAACTGGAAGAGTCATTATAACCCCGACAGAATTTCATTGGCTTGACCTCATTCTGCTCCATCTCTCATTTCCACACAACTCATTTCCACACATTGTTCACACTACAATGCATCACCCAAACGAGTCATAATTACACAGGCATTTTCATCCCAGCCGATATTTCACTATTTATAGGATGTTAATATTTCAAAGGGCTGAATGACAAACAGCTTGTGGTCCATGTGTAATTAGAATTAATGCGTCTGATCTCAATCTCCTCTCATTTACTCTTTGACTGAGACACATTTGTAAATGATGCGACGCAATAGCTGACCCATCTGTTCATGCGGGCGTCTCTCACCATGGCATTAACGTGTCATTTTTATTGACCTTGCAAATGCAGCACAACAGCCAACAATGCATTCACATACGCAGGCCGTGTATTCAAAGCAACTGATCGTTTAAAAGATGAAATTGCAGGTTACTTTACATCCTTTTCTTTTCATGTGTTGAAGTCAAATGAAGCCAAACGATCATTTCCCATGAAATCAGACCCGACCGCTCAAGTTATAAATCATTATGAACTTACCATTGTGAGTCATAGTACGGTAAGGAGATGGTGTTGAGCACAAGTCTGTTATGTACTTGCTCAGAAACAGATTTTTGTTCATTTTTAACCCAAGAAAATTAATAATTTCAGCTTTAGATGAAAGTCATCTTTTTACCACGGGGTTTCCTCTATTGTTCTGCTTGCTACAATGTTTCCTGCTGAAATGTCTTTCATTTACACTTAAAGCAGATTTTACAAACATCTCATCCAGAAGTTCTAGAGAAATGTGACGAGTAGGGTGACCCTCTTTAAGTTATGATTCCTCCTTACAACAGAACTCATTAACTTGAATGTGTATATGTGTTCCTTGTGTTAAGAGTGCAAAGGCTGTGGATTTGCAGAGAACACATGTAACTGATCAAATATATACATAACTTGAACTGTAAGTCGCTTTGGATAAACACGTCTGCTAAATGCATAAATGTAAAATGTCTTTTATCCGACTCATCTGTAACATAAATCCTGCAGAGGATGTTAAATACTTCGCTTTCATAAGCTCTACAAATGTATTCTCAAAATGCCAAGACATTTACGTATGTTCAGATTTAGCATCTGTCTCCGTGCAGTGCTGGCAGATGTGAAGTATTGTGATATTATTGTTATTGAGAAATGAATATACACTTCTAATCGTTGTAATCTCTATTGTGTAATTGTGAGAGTGAATTGTTCTAAAGCCAGTTACACAATGATTTGATTTCTAGTGTGTAATTTTGTCGATTTTCAAGATAATTAGGCAGCAACAGAACTGATGTCCAGCCAGCAGGATAATGTTAATTATATACATCAGTGAACAAAGACACAAATGAAGGGCCACAGAGAGACAGAGACCAGCGGTCACACTTCAGATTTATATTCAGTGTTCAGCACTGTTGTTTCAGGTACCTGAACTACAATAAAACAAAAAGACCATTTTTACTCCATTTTTTACTTAGTTTTGCACTACAAATGTGCACTAAAATCAGAACTAATTACAAAAGGTGTCGGAAATTCATAACTTTTTCCAGCTAACAGGGAATGTTTTTAGAATGCTGGTTAACGTTCTCAAAACATTCTCTCAACGTTATCAAAAAATGTATTTGCAGTAACATCAGTCGAACTGTTTTTACATTACACATCATATATTAAAAATGTTGATAATCACATTATTAGCTGGCTTACTATCCCAGTGTTGTTTATTTGTTGACACACAAAAAGACACACAAGAGGAAAATGAAGTTGCTCTTTCATACAGTACATTTTCTGTATACATGTATATATATAAACAGTATATACAGTATTTAATATCTAATAGGTAATCTGACTGACAGAATTTTAAATCATTGTTGAGATTGCCTCTGAAACACGTGATATGTGATCAGGGCTGTTTATTAGATGACACAGCACACAACTTCTCCATTTGGTCTCCATTTAACGCTATCTAGGAGCAACAACTGAGATATTAATGAAACCTCATTGGTGATTTTGAGATGCTTTATGCTAAATCCTGCACGAGTCGATTAAGGAAAGCAACTAAACGGAAGCCACACCCACTTTCACCCCATCCAATCATCCAATTTGAGAATTGAGCAATAACTGCAGCTCTGTCCTGCCTCGTCTTTAACCCAGTACGACGTTCAGCCAACACAATTACAATGGAACAACGGAAGGCCCTATGTGGGCGCTGCCGCGTGTGTACTTTAAACAGATTACTTTGGGAGGCCGGGCAGCCGATCAATACGGATGTTGATTACAATAAACCCCCAGATACTCAGAGCACACATTATTTATCCTCTGTGTCCGCTTCAAAAGGATTAGAAATCTATGCTGCATACAGCACATTAATGCATTTTATCCTTTTGTGAAAAAATGAGCGAAATACTGCACAAGCTCTTGAGCGAGTTTCTCATCGACAGGGATTAAAAGAGGACACGCGATGTAATAATTATGACCACCTGTCAGTGTCACTTTAATTTACATGAATGACAGATTTACGGTTCATCATGTGGTACATGGATGAGGGATAATCTGTTGTCAATATGTTTATCTAAGAAGATCAATGTTGGAAGTGTAAAACAGCTTATCCAGCTAACAAGTTTGGGATGTAAGCACAGTTCCCTAACATTCCCCCTACAAATATTATTTTGAATGATTTGGGATAAATTTTTTGGACATTGTATAAACATTATTGCTTGGGTATAAGAACATTATTCAAACATTAAAATTAAATTCTGAAACGTTTTAAAAGTTCCACTAAAAACCTTGATATATATAACATTTAAAAAAGTTCTACCAACGTTACTGCAAAATTTTTTTTGATAACTTTGAAGAACTTTTAGAGAATGTCAGACAACATTTGGGAAAATTGCCTGTTAGCCGAGAAATAGATTTTTGGCTGAAGATTTATCAACAACGAACATGTCGGGAAACAACTATAACTAAACCACTCGTAACATGCTGTCTTTAGGCACTTTCAAACAAATAATAAGACAGAGGGTGTTAAGAAGCTCTATATGTGTATTCAGAGAGCAGTTTATCTTAATGTTTATCTGAAGTGGAAAGCTGTTGTGTAGCATCCCATTCAAAGTCTAATGTGCTCTATCATGTAGAGATGTTTCCTGGAGGTGAACTTCTCTCTAGAGCCGGCAGACATCCAATTAGTGCATCTCTCACTGCTGACCAGGGACATAAAATTAGATTATAGATTAGCGAGAGAAAACTTGAGATGAGGAAGAACAAGAGGAACCGAAAAAAAAGATACAAACACACATGAGGGGTGTGTGTGTGTGTGTGAGTGTGTGTGAGAGAGAGAGATTCCATATTTAACTAGTAGTATTTAGTTGCTGGGGACCTGGCTGGGCTGGTTTACAAAACCACAACTTGAACTTGTGGGCCATCTTGTCCACCTGATATGATCAAGATTTCCAATCAGTGAATCCATATAATTCCTGCTGGTGTAAGAGAAATGAAATTCCACATGATTCATCTAACATCTTGATAGGAAGTCAAGCAGGAATAATTGTAAATTCAATAATTCGGAGAGTTAAAATCACAGCTTTAGGTTTCATTATGTGACCTGACATTCATTTAGAGCTTTCTGGTTTAAAAGCGGACCAGCTTTTGACCCAAATGTCAAAAGATGTCACAGCTGAAGGATGTTGTCGTTCAGACAAGGCAGAAAGATAAGAAACTTCACAGAACATCTCATCAAATCTCCTTTTTTTATCTCTGTTCACTGTAATTGCCATCTAGGAGAAAAAGAGAGACATTACAGAAATCTCATTTCTGATTTCCCCTTTATGTAAAAACAACCTCAATTATTTACAGCTGTTGAATATTCCCAAATCATGTGGAACAGATTGTTCTGAATTCTGATGTTCTGATATCCAAACATGAGCGTTACTAAATCATTCAGAACGTTGAAGTGAAAATGAGATAAAGTGAGATAAATACAGTAACTGCACAGTAAGTACACTGCAACCAACATCTTTATACAGACCTTATTAAATCCATAACATTACACCAGTGCTTTAACCTAACCTAAACTAGTAGGAATCTGGGCTTGGCCAATAAGAGCTGGTTATTAGTTCACTAGACTGGATGATCAGGTCATGAAGTGTGATTAACTGAGGTTAAGGCAGGATAAGGTGTTTTGTTGCTTCATTCTCTTATTCTCTCTAATAGCTCCTGTAGCCACTGTGATGGAGACAACAGCAGGTGATTAAAACCTCCAGCTATCTCATTATTTTGCTGCCTGAGTTTCTCCAAAAGTCTCCAAAGTACTAACTGATTAAATATCTAAGTGCTACAATGTAAGGCTGTTTTTAAGGAACGGATTCTCACAATAATAGTGTTGATTTTCCCCCTGTGTTTTTACATTT
>JAZGTI010006909.1:0-22577 GCA_036877585.1 Botia kubotai | reverse complement strand
TATGTGCATGTGCAATATTTCAGATTATGTGCAATATAGTTTTAGAAAGTGTTTTATGTTGTCTATATTGTTATATTTATTTTGCTGATCCTACGAATCCTGTTAACTGTTGTTTTTACCAATGCTACTGTTTCAAAGAAATTTCCCCAGTGTGGGATTAATAAAGTGAATCCAATCCAATTATTCTGCCATTGAAGTCTATGGCAGCCCGTAGAACCATATGGTAAAAAGTTTGGGACACTAATAGAGGGCGGAATGAACAAAAACCACACCAATTTTGGTGTCCCTAACTCAATTAGGCTAGAAACTAATTTTTTGTCCTAAAAATCTTTCCGCCATTTTTAATTTTTAGAAAAAAATCTTTTTCAAACTCCTCCTAGGGCGTTTGTCCGGTTTGTATGAAATTTGATGCACAGCATTTACGCACACCCACGACGAAAAGTTATGAAAATCTTGTTGATCTCTTACCGTTCTCATTCACCGTGTCTACGAACTATTTGGCGATCACACAAATAATGAATGTGAGGCTATATTTTGGAAATGCTTTGGTGTATTGACATGAAACTAGGTACGTGTCATCAGAGGCATGACCTGAGGGTACATGCATCGTTTCGTCACAGCGCCACCTACTGGTCCAAAGATATGAAAATAGGCTATTTTTGCTTATATCTTTTCAATGCTTTGGTCTATAATTATGGGAGTGGTCTCGTTAGATTCCTTGAGCCATGCCGAGTCAAACGTCTGATTTTCCATGGTCGGTCATATTGGGCATCGCCCATTTTCAATTATGTCAGAAACTGCAGTGTTTAACCCTCTGTGGTCTGAGGGTGTTTTGGAGCCCTGGAGAAGTTTTGACATGCTCTGGCATTTGTGCTTTTTTCGGGTGCTTATAAACATATAAATGGCTAAAGTCTGATAACACTGTATTCAGCACAAACTGGGCTACAATAATATTTAAGCTGCATGTATGTACATGATTGTGTTTTTGAGAAAGTAACGCTTATGCGTGGTTAGTGAAAAACACAAATTTTCAGTCACTGAAAATTCAATGAAAAAAGTCACTGAAATAAGGCCATAAAACACGTACAGAACATTTGTTCATAAGACTTTTGAGAACTTGATCTTGTAGCCTAGAGTGTTTGCTTCAAAATAATGTAAGAATCCCTTGTTCACTTTGGTGAATTGACACGAAACTAGGTATGTGTCATCACAGGCATGACCTGAGTGTCTATGCACTGGTTTGTCACAGCACCACCTACTAGTCCAGAGATATAGAAATTGGTTATTTTCGCTTATAACTTTTAAATGCTTTGGTCTATAATTATAAGAGTGGTCTCTGTAGATTCCTTGGGTCATGCTGAGAAAAATGATACCAATTTTGATATAGTAGGGCAAACTTCCTGTTAGTTCCATATAGATGTTCTTTAACAACCTATGTGTTTATACTTCTCCTAGACCATTTGTCTGATTTGCACCAACATTGAATGGTATTATCCTTAGACCATGCCAGCAAAAAATTATGGATTTCCTGTCGATAGACCAAACCGCTTTTGTACGATTTCAGTTTGTATATCTGTAATGCTTTGTAATACAAACACCAACGATTATGCAGTTATTAGACAGAGATAATAGATGCTGAATGAAACTGTCATACTGTCTAGGATACACTTACTAACACGCACAAAGTGAGTCTGCATGGCACAGGAACTATACAATAATGAACAAATATAAAACTATTGTACCAACTCTGCAGATTTGCACATGGAGGAACTCCTTTATTTGTGGTCTGAATATCTAGGTTACCCAGCATGCATCAATGCTAAATACAGGTGTAAATAAATTAAATTATACTCAGGAACTCATTACTGGGGCCTTTTGGCTCCCATAACTTATAGTTAAGGGCATTATGGTCATTTTGATTATATTTTTGCTTCAAACCTCTGTTGATTTGGGACCCTGAATGGTATGACTTAATTAAGATCCAAAGGTGAAATAGAAATGTACAAATTTAATTTTGAGAAGGAAACTGTATAAAATTAAAACAGTTTAATAAGAGCTGTAGTGTCATTTAAAAATTATAGTTAGAAGCCGCTACTTAACACTTATGTATTGTTCGATCAGGATGTTTGGGGTCTCCACACACCCCAGACAGTAAAAGATAATTTTGTGTAATAAGATGAAATGTTTTTAATGCTACCAATCCGCAGTCTGATTTCTGACTTGTGATGCAGCCTGAATCATAATGACACTGTGTTTGTTTGTTGACCAGAGCAGAACTGGCCCCCAAATGAGCTTGGTTTCTCCCAAGTTTTTTTCTCCACCCTGTCACCTGGGTTCCTGTTGTGTCAGGCTTGCTTAGGGGACACTGAATATTCAATATGATATGAATGTGCTGAAACTATTGGTTGAGAACTGAACTGAGCTACAGTTCTCTGTAGAGCTGTTGCATGTATCAAATAAAGTAATTTAATAATTGATTATTTTTACATTGGAGCCTGCTTCATTAGCCAAGATTCTGGGTGTCATTTTTCATAACAACTTGTCCTTTAACAACCACATTTCCAATATTTGTAAAGCTGCATTTTTCAAAAAATATCAAAACTACGACATGCTCTTGAAGTCAGACATTGAAAAATGTCTTAATGCATTAATGACATCGACACTTCATTATTACAATGTCCTACTTGGTGGCTGCCCAGTAGCCATGCTTGCTTGACTTATTGTGCCTTCCTACTGCTTGGCCCCATTATTGCTGCTTGCAGATATGTTTTATAAATGTAACAAAATTACTTTAAAAAATCCACACACAAACGAGTTATACATTTAATTTATAAATGTAATAATGTTTTACTTAATTTTTGTTTTAGGAAATATATCAGTCCTCTAACAAGGCAACCCTTACCACATGTAGAAAACCAGTGCTGCAGGTATGTTTCTAATTTTAAATATCCTAAATGCAGTTTAACAGAATTATTTTAAATCGCACATATTTTACAAGTTATATCTTTTAATATTTAATAGATTGAGAGTTATGAATGAGTTTTCACATTCATTGTCAAAATTTTTGATGGGTTTGTAAATTGCGAATTTTCTGTACTTTTCCATATATACAATAATACAGAGGGCCTTACGTGACCATGCAGGCAATGAGGGGAATTTCTCTCAGTCTGATGCTCCCCAAGAACAGCCAGAGTCATCGAACAGCTGCACATCACAGGTAATGTTACATACATGTGAAGGACAGCATCTGTTTACAATGACACAGTTAAATATCAATGCATGATCCAAGTTGTGAAATACATATAAAACTCACACTGGAGTAGTAACAGCAGCACATCAGAGGTATTGTGACATGATTGTGCTGTGTATATGTGTACTTGTTTAACTACACTTGTATATGTGTACTTGTTTAACTACACAAGCCAAACTACACTTGTGAGGACCAAATGTTCACAATTAAGTATTATGATAACCGATACTGTGAGGAGATTTTACTGGTCCTCACTAGTTGACAAGACTTCTAAATCAATTAAAACATGTTTGCATTCAGATTTAGTATTTTTGAAAATTCTGTGATGAGAACATTTATAGGTAGAGGTTATATAGTGAAACAAACGTGTTTGTTTGTGTGTGTGTGTGTGTGTGGCGTGGGGCATACATTGTTTTCTCAAAACTGATTTTGCTTAGTATTTTGTAGGTGTTTTTATTTCAACGTAAAACATACAACTGACATTTGTTTTATTTGTTATTATTCATACAGACAACTTTAACTAAACTTCACTGTGATGAGACTACTTGCAGTCAACTGATGCCTCCCAGAGACTGCCAGAGAGAGTTGTAGTCTCATAGCACTACATCACAGGTAAACACAAATGATTGTGGAGTAACTGTCAGATTTTGCACAAATTTTGCACAAATTTAAATCCTTAATTGCTGTAACTACAAATCAAATCGACAAACCAGTATGCACCACAGCATGTTCACAAAGCAAAATAAGCATTAAACTGCAAGCAAAATAAATAAATAACTGTTACTGATATTTATAAATAACTGTTACTGAAATAACTGATGTTTATATCATGAGATCATTTAACAAAATTAATTATTGACTAACCTGAAGCATGCTATTAATTTGAAAATAACTGCCTAAAAATCTCTGTACATGTTTTTTAGGAGCTGCATAACGGTGATGAGTTGCTGTATCCTAGATCATCACTTACCAAAGGCCAGAGTTTGCTGCTGTTGATGTCATATGTGTTGCAACATAATCTAACAGCCTTAGAACATCTTTTAAAAAATTTGAATAAACATTTTCCAGCATTGGTACCAGAAACTGTATACCTGTTTAACCAACGTTATGGTGAGTTTGGACATTATGAGCCTAATTTTTACTGTGTAACTACTTGGGAACAAGAGAGAAAAGCCTGATGCATTGTGCTGTCTGTGAGGCAGCATTTGATGCAGATGCTAATTCTGGGTTTTGTCCCAGAATACCAGCATAGTGTTTGTCTGGGTGTCACTCTACAGCTGGCGACTCTTTGGCTGGACTCTACCAATCACAACAAAGAGTGGTACATAGGCACAAAAGCAGACATAATTGACTCAGAACTGTTGGCTATAAAACCTCCAGTAAAGATGACCAGAACACACAGGTCATTCCAAGACAGGAAATATTGGAAAGCATCAGAATGGCGGTCATTTCTTCTTTTCTATTCTTTGCCTATTCTAAATGGTGTTCTAATGAAGAAGTATTGGAACCACCTGTTTCTTTTAGTTTTTGCTTTACATATACTTCTTCAGCAGCAGGTGAAACTCTGTGCAGTCAGTGTAGTGGAAATAGCACTGAAGAAGTTTGTGATTCAGTTTGAGGTGCTGTATGGTATTAAGAATGTGTCATTAAATGTACATCTGTTGACACACCTCGCTGAAAGTGTTAGGAACTGGGGTCGTTTGTGGGCAACATCAACATTTTCATTTGCATCTTTCAATGGTAAAATATATGTTCAAATAGTAAAGACATTCCTTAGGTGGAATGAGAGTCTGCAAAAAAGGGTGGAAAAATGCTTAGTCAACACAGACGATAAACTGAAAGACCTCTTCTCCCAACTCCTATAGTCAATTCCTAATTGGTGCGACACTATCATGCAGAAGGTTACAGCTGATTAAAGAAAATAAATAATTCTATTGCATAATTAAAAGATGGGACCTTGTGTAAAGTCTTAAGCTTAGTTTCTTTTGAAACTGACAGAAACAGTGCCTCAGACAGTGATGGTGAAAAAAATTGCTGTGTAGTCGTGCAGCAGCGTGTAAAGTCAAAAAGACCATTGCGTAGGGACATTCATTTGAATATTTCAAGTTTGTGTATGAGGTGTCTGAAACCAATCACGTGTATGCTGTGAACACTGACTCATTTAAAAGAAAATGTGTAATGGTAAAATTACAGGACAATACATTTGTCATACCTCTCCCAAATAACGTAGAAAGTGACTGAATGCGTACAGTATTGCTAAACCGGACAAGAATAACAGAATCCTGTTTTACACCATCTAAAACATGCTCTTCATTAGAATGAATTAATATGTGCTTTAAGCTAAATTCTTTCTTGTGCTGTACAGAAATGTTATACCAATCCTTTGTATACTGTAAGTGTGCTTTAGATACTCAATGTAATCATTTAAACATGTAAACATTTTCTTAACACCATATATAAGTATTGATATCATTAAAACATATGAAGTTTTATTAACTAAGTTCGGAAGGAGCACGGTCATGTAATCCAACCAATCATCACGCAGCGACGCATATATATATATATATATATATATATATAAGCCGTCCCTCACCTTTCTCACATGACAGTCTCGCAGCATCCCTCCGCCACCCCATCACCTCACTCTTAGCTGGTATCTACCTCAGTCAAGGACGGGGGGAGTACTCTGGGTTCGGGCCAAATTCCGAGCTCGGAGCCCTCCCCCGGACAGCACGCCAAATACGCATCAGTGATCATTTGCGATTGCATGTTAGTGCGAACTCGTGAACTGTATATCAAACAGCTGTCTTGTGCTTAATGATTTCGAAATTATTTTGTACACACAAATACAACACATTATTATTACAAACTGTATTGTGACTAAACATTTAAAATTAATTAACATATGTAATTTTGGACCACACATTTAAGTTGAAATTAAAATCAGTTATTGTACATGTGCTTTAGTGTATTAGTCAATACCAAAAAACAAGTCTTTAAAGCTTCTATAAAGCACTATAAAAACATGATGATTTAAAATGTGTTTAAGTAAAACTTAATTAAGCGTTATCACAAAGTGCATTGTTAAAAAGTGCACTTATGTTGAGAAATATTGTCATTAAAGTATTTACATATTTTTTTTCACATGTTGAAATACTGTTACTTTAAATGAGCTTTGGTTTTGTTTGTCTTGCTCCTCAAACCCAGAAGCACAAAAAACATTTTATCAACTTTCAAACCAGGGCACAACCCAAATGAATAAATAACGAACTGTACCTGTCGGCCAATACTGTGAGCTGCTGAATCACTCATTCAACTTTTGAAATATCTTTTAATAAAACATACAGTACAGGTCATAACTACCACTGTTACCTGTGAGTCACATGTTGTGTGCATTGTGTCTGTCAGTCTCCAGGAAGCACCTGATCATTTGTCCTTTATGCCAGCAGCTCACACTGGAACTGTGTCACCCTGCGTGTGGAAATGAAGAACATGAGGGAATATTTGAGCCGGCTGTATTATCAGTACCTGCTCATCACAGGCATCTATGTGCTGGAGCCATGGGAGCAGTCCATCTTTAACACGGTCTTGTCCACCATGCTGGCAATGGTCATCTACACCTCTTATGTGTTTGTGCCCATTCATGTGCGGCTGGCACTGGAGTTCTTCACAGGGCTGGTCAGAGGTCAGCCAGAGAGCACCATGGCACTTATGAACTGACCATAACAAAACTGCTGCCATGCATTTATTTTTCTACTCAGGAAAAAACAGATGGGAAGAACACATCAAAAACCGTGATTAACCTGCTAAGGACTTTCCAATTTTGTTTTTGAGGTTTTTGGATGAATTCCTGTGCATTCACCAATACTGATGTTTTGCATATCAGCGGTCACATATACACTTTTGCATGTGATTTGCATGTGAGTGAAGCTTACCTCCCTTTGGGTCACCGCTTGACCACCATCTTGACCTCATATTTGTAACAGTTCCCTGACTCTTATTTTGTAGTTTCCTGTGTTGTTCTGTTTTTTTCTTATTTGGTTTACTTCCTGTTTTGTTGGTCAATTACCTGTTAAACCCTCATTTGGACTCCTATTTTAGTTCTCTTTATTCCTGTCAGCTTTGTCCGTTATTGTTGTGCATTGTGAATGATTGTGAGTTGTATTCCTGTGGATTGTATTGACTAAATAACGCTTCTGTACATTTGATGTATCTTTGCCCTTATTTGGATTTATGGTTAGTGTTTGTATGTTGTCGTGTCATTAAATACCTTTTCTGTTTATTATTCCTCATTCCGCTTCTTCATCCTTGTTACTCTGTCTCCGCAAACACTATTCTGTTACAATAGTGGAGTCACTGATCTGACATATGTTGCACCAATGCGAACAAGGTGTATGATTTTTCATTTACTATTGCAAACACATTTTTATATTTTGTAATTTTGTAATCGCCTAAGCAATGCTCTGCATTAAGATGCTTGTTGGTTTTATAGCACAGTCTGCTACCCTTGATCACGTATCGCTAGACAGCAAATATTTGCTCTGATCTTATTGTTCACTAAATGTTTTTCACCACATTTCTACAGTGTCTGAGTGATACAGAACTGCATTCACACACAATAATAGAATAAAGGTTGACCCACACATCCTGAAAACAATTTTCACACACTCTGCCCCTTTTCTTGTTTGTTTATCAAATACTTTATTTATCCTGTTTAAAATGCATAGCACAGCATGTCTGCGAGAATACTCTTTCAATATGTTTATTTATTTTTGTATTTATTATTTCTGGGAAAGTGAAAGTTGTAACCCATACCCGAAATGTGACCTCTGCATGTAACCCATCAATGATAAGGATTGAACACACACTGCAAGTGGTAAACACACACGCACAGAGCAGTGGCAACCCACTTCTGTGTTCGGGGAGCAATCAGGATTAGGTGACTTGCTCAAGGGCACTCCAGTTGCTACCTACCAGCGCTGGAATCGAACCAGCAACCCTCCGATTAAAAGCCTGACTCACTAACCAGTATATACGTATATAAAATGTTTCACCACAAATAATAACAAATTTAGAAACCACGATGAGCACATTTGAATTGTATTCTCCAAACAATGCATTGAAATGGATGCTAAATGGCATTTTCAGTATTAGGATATACTGTATTACATCTATTGTGTTGTGTACAGAACTCCTTGGTTACTTTTGTAACCCTCGTTCCCTGAAGCATAAAACAGAGACGTTACATTAACAAACTGACATATGGGGTCTTGCTTGAGAGCCCTATCACTATCAGTAGTATAAAAAAACATGCCAATGAACATTGGCCTGAGAGGAAAGAGCCAATGAGCATTGGACAAAGGAGTTGCGAGTCGAGTCACGCCTACGTTAAAGCGGGTATATTACGCCAGCCGCAGCTTGCTTTCATTCAGGTTTGTGCTGAGGAGCCGTCATGTGACCTGGCCAATCAGCTGTGAATCGTGCTTGCGGCAAGGGGATGTAATGTCCTGCGAGGCCATGTTCAGTATTCACATCACTGGACTTTGTTTGTCCATTTGATAAATACAGTTTGACTTATTTATGCAGCATTGTGCAGCAAAAAAACCCTACAAACTCTACAGACTGTTGAGTTGAAACACACTTTATATCATATACCTAAGATCAGGGGGGTGCACTCACATGTTAATGGAGTAAGACGTGTTTAGCTCGGGTTAATGGCAGAAAAACCATCACACAATCTCGAACAACTCCACCTACGCTGGTCAGCCTAGAGAAGATGGACGCTAATTCTAAATATACAAATTCTAAAATCTGTATATTTACCTCATCTGTATATTTGTATATTTATATATTTATTAATATCTGCATATTTACCCATAGCACATCTATTGGAGAATGATTGCTGAGGTTAATAAATTCTTAAACTCTTGGAAGGCACGTTCAGCTTCTGGGGACCAGTTTAGCTTGTTTAAGGATCGTTATGTTAAAGCAGTAAGAGTGACTGTTACGGTGCTAAAACCTCTGATGAAGCACCAGTAGAAGTTTGCATAGCCCAAGAAACATTGTAACTCCTTTGTAGTTCTCAGTCGTGGCCACTCCGAAACTGCCTTCACTTTCTTGTCATCTATTGCAATCCTCTCTGAGCTAATTATGTATCTTAGAAAGGATGTGCTGGTGTGGTGAAATTCACACTTCTCTTTTTTAACATAAAGCTGATATTGAATAAGGCATTTGAGAACAGACCTCACATGCTGAACATGCTCCTTTAATGAACTAGAGTATATTAATATATCATCAATGTATATGATCACCCATTTATCAAGAATATATCAAAAAACACCATTCATGATTGGCTAGGCCGAAAGGCATTACCAGATATTTCTGGAGAAAGCAGTCTTCTACTCGTCCCCCTCCCGAATGCGAACCATGTTGTAGGCACTGCGTAAGTCCAGTTTGGTGTAATACTTTGCCGGAGTTGTTGCAAAGTGAATGGGACTAAGGGGAGAGGGTAGCGGTTACTTAACGGTTACCTCATTGAGTCCTCGATAATCAATACAGGGTCTCAGGCCTCCATCTTTCTTCTACCTTTAGTCATTTAGCTGACGCTTTTATCCAAGGCGACTTACAAATGAGGACAAGGAAACAATTTCAACAACAATAAGAGCAACAATGAATAAGTGCCATAGACAGGTCTCAGGTATCTCAGCACAGTATAACAAGCAAAAAATTTTCTTTTTATAATAAAAGAAGTAGAAGTGGCGGTGTGTTAGTTAGTTAGTCAAGGAAGTGAAGACGAAATAGTTGAGTTTTTAGTTGTTTTTTAAAAAACAGCTCACAAAGAAGAATCTGGCGGAAGCTGGGGAGTTAGATGGATGAATGAACCCCTTGGCCAGTTCTTCCTCTATGTATGACTCCATGGCCTTGGATTCAGGTTGTGACAAAGGGAAGATTTTCCCCTTAGGGGGCATGGCACTGGGAATCAGATCAATGGCACAGTCCACCAAGCGAGGGGGAGGTAGTTGAGATACCTTCTTCTTGCTGAAGGCTTCAGTCAGTTCTGTGTACTCTGTGACATGTGGTGCCCCATTGGGTTATTTGTCCCTCCTTCCACAAGATGAGGGTGATAAGTACATAGCCACAGTAGCCCAAGGATAATGGCATGATTTAAAAAAGGGATGACATAGAAATGGATCTCCTCAGAATGGAGTGCCCCTAATCGTAGATTAACCCCCTGGGGTCGACAAACGCGCTGGCGCCTTTTGAGGCATGTTTTCATGATAACGCGGAAAAGAACGTTAAATGCTCCGTCATTTTTGATCGTACAGATACAACCAATACATCATTTGAATCTGTAAAGGGTCTATTTTTATTTGTATACGCTCATAATAACAATAAAACCCTGTGCTGTTATAAAAAGAAGAAAACAAATAAAACAACCTAAATCTCACTGAATACGTGCCCCACATACATAATAAATATACATATAGAAAGCTTAAAATGTGTACTTTTACACAAACCAATTCAAAAACAAATATTCTCTTTTTAAGTAATCCGTATGAAAGTTAGAAGATGTATTGTTTCTCCTGTATCGCCTCATTACCGCTAATGTGATCCCGCCTCGCACTGAGCACGCGGTTAATATGTAAAGTATCTGAGGCGTAATCATGTACACGCCCCCGAAAAAAGCTGCAGAAATCATCGAAGCTTCATAATAGAATTTACTGACTTTATCTGCGCGTTTGAATGATGGCGCGCTACACGAGTGAAGAAGCACTTCAGATGGTTCTGGACAGCGACAAACAGTCAGATGAAGAACGTGACTCAGATCACTTTTAGTTTTGAACAAAGTGCATATATAAACTGGTATTTGTATTTGTGATCGTCTGACGTGTAAATATATAAAATAAGCTGTAAATGTCATCGAGAAGTGACCCATTGACAGACATATACGCGCATCCTTTCTTATTCTTTATTATCAGCTGGTAATTGCTCATTGGTAATAACTGCACTCGCAAGTGAATCTCAAGTTATTTTGTGTGATAGTTAAATATATTCTAAATAAGCTACAAACAAAATTGTAACAAATCTTGTGAACAAATTTTCTGTATGTGTTTTATGGCCTTATTTCATTGACTTCAAAATGTTTGTTTTTTACTAACCATGCATAAACGTTACTTTCTCAAAAACACAATCATGTACATACATGCAGCTCAAATATTATTGTAGCCCAGTTTGTGCTGACTACAGTCTTATCAGACTTTAGCCATTTATATGTTTATAAGCACCTGCAAAAAGCACAAATGTCAGAGCATGTCAAATGTCAAATTCATGTCAAATTCTCCAGGGCTCCAAACACCCTCGGACCCCAGGGGGTTAACCAGTAAAATGTGATGTTAGTAAGGTGGTGGGGGTGCTTGACAGGTGTCAAACACTAGAAAGGGGTGCACGTTGCAAAAAGTTTGGGAAGCACTGGGTTAAGGTGAACTTTTGTTGGAGAGTGATATGAGTCATATGATACAAAATCTGAATCTACTCTGAATCTATTAGTGCGGTAGTAGGTATGGTTTAGTTAATAATAATAATTTCAACAGTTAATTGCATAGTGGAGGAAGGTGAAACAGGAACAGTGGTAAGACTCACCAAAAGTCGGTTTGCAGCTGGTCGAGCGGGGCAGGTGTACTTTATATGACAGTGCTGTCCGCAGACATGCGTATTGTGCAGCGGTCTGACTCCCCTGGGACAGGAATTGGAGTTGTTGCGGGATGTTCAAAAACCTCTCAGAACTGTTGGAGAAATGTTAGAAAGATAGGGAAAGATAGATCCATTCTCCACACTGCAGTAGCCCATTCAAGTGCCCTTCCAGAGAGTAATGAGCAGACAAAGACGATGTGACTGGACTCGCATGTAGTCGCATATGGAGGGATACAATGAAGGATACTTCATTGTAGGATACTTGTTGATTAACAAAAAGTGAACATTGAAGCAGGAAACCTTTGCACTTAGAGGGGTTACCATCAAATTTTTCCGGGAACGTGAGGTGAGGGCCGACTGAGGATGGCGTAGTGGGTGAAGCATTGCATGGCATGTCTGAAGAAGCTGTTGCTTATTTGGGAGGCATGAGACGTACACCCTGTGGGGCCTTGACCAGTTCCTCTGTGAGGGTGGTTAGTCGGTTCAGCTGATGTTGATGCATATCGAGCTGAGAGGCTTATACCGACAATTTGTTTGACAGCTGTAGGATCGCTGCTGGATTGCTATTTGGCGAAGTCTTCTGTAATGACGAGTCAGAAGAACTGCGATCCATGTGCAGCATGTTTATTAGCATAGTCAGACAGGTAGGGGTCGATAACTGGCAAACAGACACAAAAGAGGCAAGGCAAAATCGAGGAACAGGCAATGGTCAGGGCAGGCAGGTGGGTGTGGAGTTATCAGGTTTGTTCACCTACCAAGCTTATTTTGTCAGATTTTTGTCACTTTTTGTCATGTGGCTTTTAAAGATATCACATATACAGTGATTTTCCTTTACTATGACTCATACCAGTACTCCCAGAGGGTTGAATGGTTGTTCAGCTAACTTTATAAGATGGAATGGTAAATAGTAATGGAAATTTCATCTCCTTCAAACTGTTGCATTTTTATAGGTATTTGCATTCCATTTGAATTCCAGCTATTTCCCATCATATATTCCTTCCCATTTCTCTATTAGATTCCATTTTTTTATGTAAATCAGTCAAAAAACAGGCTATAAGCAGGATATACGAATTACTCAAAATGCATGATTTAACACCCTTAGACCTACTTGAAACTAATTGGGAGACAATAAAAACTATGAACACGTAAGATCTTTGCCATTGTTAAGTGCAGGAGAGTAGGTGTCTGAGGCTCTAGAGATGGACTAAACCCACAGTAACAACAATGCTTTGTTTTACTGGTGACCTGTGAACACTTTCCAAAGTGGATCTGGTTTCTGGATCTGGGAGAATCAAGTTCGCTGGACACACCGCCTTTATTCATTAATGGAGCACAGTATGGTGTTGTAACATGATGCGGGGCTGAGGAAAACAGGAACACAGACGAAGGAGTGGAACTGGGAACATCCAAACAAAAGGCTTTAATTTTCTTCCAATGAGGCATATACCACGTACATACAACAATCATAGAGAAAGACCAGAACCAAAAGGAGACCTTAAATAGTGAGGCAGAACTAATTAACTTATTACTAAACAAGGAAACTGACCAAATAACGAAAAACAGGAAGTAAACTAAAACAAAAGACCAGAAAAAACAAAAGTACAAAACATTGATGTCCGTAACTGTGACAGAACCCCCCCTCCCGTAAGGCGTGTCCTCGCGCCGTAAAAGGAACAACTGCAGAGGGAGGGAGGGGGACTTAGGTGGAGGACAAACAGAAGACCAGGGTGGCGGTAACGGAGGGAGGAGCTGAGGAGGAGACTTGGGGGACCAGGATGACGAAATCCAACGGTGTGGGTGAAGGTCTCACATGTTCTGTCTTTTCTTGGCACTTCTATAGAATTGGCACTGTTGCTCATTTTAATCTGACTCCAATTTAGATTATAATAGTTTAAATTTGTTATTGACCATAATAAAGTTCCTGATTAAGTCATAATTTAATAAAATATTATTCAAGGTGTTACATATAAGTTTCTGTGTCATGTGATAGATAACGTTTGAAAGAAACGAGGCATTAATCCTCCTTGTGTTGGAACATTTCCCATTTTAACTCATGCTGAGGCTTCTCCAGTCGAACATAAGATGAGGTTTGCCTACCATAACTAATGCTGAGGCTTCTCCAGTCTAACTTACACTGAGGCCTCTCCAATCAAGCATAAATTGAGGCTACTCCGTTCTAACTCATACTGAGGCTTCTCCAGTCTAACTTAAGATGCGGCTTCTCCAGTCAAGCATAAGCTAAGGCATTCTCTCTTTTAACACAAGTTTACACATATGTAATATAAAATATTTTAACTGGCACATTGGAATAATCAAATTAACAATGTATTTCACCAGGCAGGTTACACTTAAATCAATCAATTTACAATAATCACAAATTGTGATTCAAACTACAATAATACAAATGGTCAACATAGGAAATACAAAACATAGGTAACAGAGTTCAAGTCATACCTGGCAATATCGACACACCGCAATGATGTGGGAAGTTCTGGTTTTATAAGGCTTCCTTGGTAATATCGACACACCGCAATGGTGCGGGAAGTTCTGGTTACAGAGGGCTTCCTTGAGTCTTTTGCCTAGCAGATAAGACAAAGAGTCATAAAATCTATAGCCAATTTGGTCTGGTATGTTCTCGTGACCTGAAGGGGCACCCCGCTGGGATAGATCACACTACAAAGTTTAGATCTCCTGGAAAGGACACACCTATGACAAGAGTGTAGATTATTTTCCAAGTTTAACGCCCTTAAAATGCTACATCCTACAATAATAGAAATGAGATCTTTTTACCAAACACACCATAACCTTTAAAATGATACCAAACATGGAAATGACAACTCAATGACATCACACTGTAGGTTGCACATATAAGTTCAGTAAGCTCTATTGATCTGAGCCCAAAAGAAGGGGGGGGGGAGTAAGAGGTAAGGGGGGAATGCAGATGTGGAATTTAAGAGATCCATGCCCCATAGGGGGAAGCAAGAAACAACGGCCTGGGACAAAACACCAAAAGGTGCTTTATTGCTTTATGGCGCGTTTATACAAATAAACCCAGTGCTTCTCTCTAGACCATCTGCCTTAAAGTTGCCGTCTTGAAATATGTGAATTGTGACCACGGAGGGGCGGTCAGCAGTACCTCTTGGGACCACGTTAATCAAGGCTACAGACCTCATATTGTCGGTCAGTGATTCTGTAACATACTTACTAAACAAGAACAGGAAACTGATCAAATAAGGAAAATCCAACACGTTCTCACTCCCAACTCGTCATATATTGACGCTTGGTCAGGAACCCTCGGCATCACTTTTTGACGCACAGGGTACCCCTTCAGCGTCATTTTTAGACGTGCAGGGATTCCCTATAGAACTCTGTATCGGAGCCTGAGGCGTTGAAATTTGACGTGTTAGGTAAACATGGGTCGTAACTTTGATATATAGGAATAAAAAAGAATAGGCTACAATAAATAAGTTATGGCAGGGCTAGTCAGTTTGCGGCCACCAGGTCATATTTATCTAGCTCTCCAACTGATTTTTTATTTTAAAAATCACTCGCTGTCTGATATCAAAGTGCTGTCTGTGAAACAGCGTTCAGCAGTGACTTTAACAATGCTCCATGGCGCAAACAACACCAGTAGCCTAAGCACTGTTTCCTAGGTAATGCTGCTATTTTTTATCTGAGGCTTGTTGATATTGATAAACGTACTGTATGTAAAGTGCTGTGATTATGTTTGGTTAATCAATGATTAATCAGCGCAATGCGATGCAGTCAACCTATTATTTACTTATTTGTTTGTTCGTTTATTGGTTGGTTGATTGATTAATTATTTATATTGTATTTTTATTTATTTATTAATAAATCAATCAATCTGTGGCGCTGACGTCATTGTATGGTCCGATCCCAAGATCCACTGCAATTTTTTACTCAGTAGGTAGAACAGTAAATTGATATAGATGTGAACAATTACTTACATTTTCGGTACAAAAACTGTTCAGTCAGGTCAAGAAGTTGTGTTTAGAACCTTTAGAAGTGCAAGGTAGTAGTTTTGTGATGCAGTAAATGACAGCAGACATTATAAAAATGGGGATTTCAATGGGGATGCGATCTGTAGACCAGACAGGGAACTACTGTGGGGAAGTGTTATATATAGCAGGTGGCTGGATGGGATACAGGTAGCTGTAATTAAAATTCTGGTGATGAAGAGCGAGTGGGCGGTGCTGCAGGTGAAGGAACTGGTGGAAGTAATTGGAGTGAATGCCTGACATTACCCCCTCCTCCAGGGGCGGCTCCTCATGCCCTAACACGATGCCAAGGACGGCTGCTGCTGCAAGGGGCAGGGCAATCCGGGTGGTTGCGGTGGAATTCTTGTAGTAACGTAGGTTCAAATACGTCATCTCGGGGTACCCAGGACCGTTCCTCAGGACCATACCCCTCCCAGTTGATAAGGTATTCCAGGCGGCTGAACTGAGTAGATGGAGGGTTGTTCCAGGATCTCCGGAGGAGGAGGTTCAGCTTCAGCTCCAGGGGTGTCCCACACTCTCTCGCTTTCTCGGAACAGTGGTCGACAGCCGGAACATTGGTGGGTTCCTCCGTCCAGGCTGATAACCGAGCACGCACTGGAAAGGTGTTAGGCCTGTGGTGTCTTGGCGAAGGGAGTTTTGTGCTTGCATAGTTCAGTTTGAAGAAGAGACCCGCTACACTCAGCCGCCACGCCTGGACAAGTTGCAGGCATTGCCATGGGACATCCTGAGGCAGACAACGGTGTTGGTGTTATGGCCGCTTTAATGGCATTCACAAGCTCCGTGAGCGTATTTGCAGGAGCGGGTTCCTCCACGCTCATGTTGCGGTCTGGTCTTCTGTCACACACAAACGGGAAGAGAGAGGGAACCAGAACCAGAGGTGAGTGCAAACAGTGCAGAGATTTATTGACCACAGATATATAGCAAAATAGGTAAGGCGATATTAGGACGGGGAGTTCTTATCTTGGAAATCTTGACAGGGAGATGAACAGGAACCAGGAGCGAGGAGACAGAGTCCAACTTGTAGAGATCTTTGCAATGAGAGTCAGGGGATTTCAATGGGGATGCGATCTGTAGACCAGACAGGGAACTACTGTGGGGAAATGTTATATATAGCAGGTGGCTGGATGGGATACAGGTGGCTGTAATTAGAATTCTGGTGATGAAGAGCGAGTGGGCGGTGCTGCAGGTGAAGGAACTGGTGGAAGTAATTGGGGTGAATGCCTGACAGTAGTAGACTAGCTAAGTTAGCTAATTAAATTAAAGTTTGTAAATTTTTTTCACATATAATAATGCAAGGTAATATGATAGGAGATTGTATGATTTTTATGATGTGTTTTCGTATTACAGTAGCTCACAACACTTTTATAAGTGTTCAGATGAAGAACAGTATTGTCAGATTGGTTATTTTCAAGTAATTGTTAGAAATCCACAAAAAATTACATAGTAAACACACAAATCTTAACAATAGTAAACAACACAAATGTATTCATAGCTACGACAATACTGTGGCTTATCACAATTTGTAAAATGTCATAATAAAGTAAATTAAGTGTTCTTCTCTAAAGAAGGCTACGTTGTAACTACAATGTAAACTACTACTAACTGTAAACTGTCATTTGGCACAACAGAGTTATTAAAATTCCACCTGTCCAAGCCCATTTTATCCTACGTAGTACAAACTCAAAACCAATCAAAAACTGCTCAATCTGCCAACACTGATGAAGAAAATACTGGTAAAAATGTAAGGAGTTCAATTCTGATTGTTTTTTTCTCTTTTTAGGTCCTTCAAATTTTCCAGCTTCATTCTCCTTTATTTAACCCGCCCCATACACAGACACACACACACACACACACACAAACCAAAGGCACTTTTAAGAGCCACGTCTGTCTTTTTAACCTGTACTTGTCTCTCTGTAGCTTGCTCTCTCTCTCTACATCTGTAGTTCTTATATCTGTTCATTTTTCTGTTCCTCTCAATAGGTCTTACAAAAACTCTTTTTTTAACACATTGTCTGTCTGTTTTTTGTTTGTTTGTTTGTTTGTTTTGTTGTATATTTCTGCTGTATATWTTTTTTTTTTTTTTCAAGTTATGACAAGGCCCAAATTTAGGCCCTGCCCATCTTGCCAGACTCCCAATCAGGCAAGCAGGAAAACCTGTTATGTCTGCTTTGGAAGTCTGTTCACTAAACAAAAAATAAAAGACAAAGTGGTGTCACTGGATAGCCAGTGGGGCAATCTGTCATTACTGTAAGCCCATGTTTGTCACATATCATAGACTAGTACCAGTGTGATGTGGCCTTTATAAAGTCCTTGTGGCCTTAGTCTTATTTAAGGAAGACTCTATCTTTATCTTTAAATTGTGTTAAAGAGAAACAATAAGTTGTGTTCTCTGTCACATAATGAGTCAGTCATGTTGGCAATAAAAGAGTACCTCTGGCCTTATCTGAAATTGAACTTTGATCGTATAAAATACAAGATGTGGTAATGCTTTTTCTCAAATAATCTTTACAAAACAGATTAAGGCTCATTTTCTTGCATTGCACTCCATTAAATGACCTTAAAATAAAATTGCTTTATACAGTACTAATGTATCTAAACTTGAGGCAGTGGGTTACAAGCCCATTTTATTTATTGGCAAACAAGATAAAAACACTTCAAATAAGTGGGTTGCAGACATAATTACCCATCTGCACCCCACTCCTGTCACAAGACATTTTTTGGAGATCATGTTAAGGGCTTATGAATTTATCTTGACTAAGGGTAATTATTATTCAAAAATAATAATTATTATTTAAAATATATGTGCAATGACATCCCCATAGCAGAGCAGCACAACAGCCCCAGTCAGGAGCAGTGCAACACAACAGCCCCAGTCAGGAGCAGTGCAACAGTTCCATTTTGGAGCTGGAGAGCCTCACCGTGGAGCAGTCGGAGAGCCTCACCGTGGAGCAGTCGAAGAGCCTCACCGTGGAGCAGTCGGTGAGCCTCACCATGGAGCAGTCGGACAGCCTCACCATGGAGCAGTCGGAGAGCCACACTATGGAGCAGGCGGACAGCCTCACCAAGAAGCAGCCAGAGAGCCTCACCGTGGAGCAGTCGGAGAGCCTCACCGAGAAGCAGCCAGAGAGCCTCACCGTGGAGCAGTCGGAGAGTCTCACAAAGGAGTCCGAGACTGTATTTATACTCAACCTTGTTCCTCTGTCTTTCCCACGCTCTCCAACTTCTCTCTCTCCTTCCTCCTCTACTGCTGTTTTCCCTCCATACTCTTCTCCTCCTCCACCTCCATTGCCATGCTCTAAGTCTTTGCGACATAGGAAGAAAAGGACGACACCAGCCCCTTCTGCCACCTCTGTCTCTCCTCTATCTCTTATGACCACTGATCTCTCCCCTCCACAGTCTTGTCCTCCACCGGCTGCCTCTTCCATCTCCCAGTCCTTGAGTCAGGAGGGGCCATATGTGAAGAAGAGAAGAAAGGGTAAGTTTTGTTTTGCAGCGGTAAACCTTAATCCACACTATTAATGAATTTGCTCTCAGACAAAGTTGACTTCAGGCAAATTAGATTTATTTGGGCATCAGGTCAGTGGTAGCCAATAAACAGTATTTTGTTCTTTAGTTATTTAACTGTGTTTAAGTGGCCAGTGTCCAAGGGCTGTGGTTAATGTCAATCACTACCTTAAAGGGGTCATCGGATGCAAAACCAACTTTTACATGTTGTTTGAACATTAATGTGTGTTGGCAGTTTGTGTACACAACCACCCTATAATGATACAAATCCACCCAGTGGATTTTTTAATCTTTAAAAGTAATATCCCCTTTTTAAAATCAGGTCATTCTCAGCTTCTTGTTGTTGTGATGGCACACCGACAGAGGGCACTCCCACGATAGTAGATTGACATGAGCGCCTTACCATAGACCCGCCCTCACCAAGCTGAAACAGTCGGACTCCGGTCATACGTATTTAACATTGTTTGTGCGAATCATTCCTGATGCAGCTTCACCCACAGCAGAAGTGAGTATTAGGGTTTATTTATGCATCTTTGCAAATGGCCTTTTTTAATAATGTGCTTGTTGACAAGTTTCGCCGCTAAATGCGCCTAAACACGGCTAAACACGGCTAAATGCGGCTAAAGTAAACATTGGGACTCATCATACCAGGCAGAGAGGGGCAGGGTGAGCAGAGCTCATTTGCATTTAAAGGGATCTTGCAGTAAAATTAGTTGATATTCAACTACAAAGCTTGACATTTATTGCTTAATAAACTTTCCTTGTCTTTTGATCATTTAGGTTGCCGAAAATGTAGTAGGCAGAAGATCTTCCTATTTGATAAAATAACTGGGGAAAGAATGAATGAGGTAAAATGTCTTTTATTAGGCTGCTTGCTTGTCTCAGTGACTAATTCTGGCCTTTAAAGATAACAATTTAGTGATTGCTTAAACAGCTAAAATAATTATTACTTTGTGTGTGTGTAGGGAAAAGCAGAATTGAAAGTCCACTGGTTGCCTTGCACTGTGTGGTAAGTCGTTTTTTTATTAATTATTTAATTCCATTGCAATGCTAAGTAGTCTATTCCATGACCAATATGATGTAGGCAAGTCTCTTGCAAGCAGCATAAAAAAGTTCATTTTATTGATGTCTGTGGCAAGAAGAAGGTCCCTGGTCATGTAGTTGATCCTGGCAGGAAATCATTCTCTGAAGTAGTCTGTAGAAAACTGATGCAAGGTTTTGCTAGGACATGGTCAGTAGTCTGGACTAAAACTAAAGTGACAAAATTTCAAATTTTTGAAAGAATATTCCATTATTTTGGATACAAACAGGAGAATGGTCTACCTTCTTGTGTGGATTTAGATATCTAGTTATTAGTAAGAGGCCAGAATTTTTTAATTGAAGTGGACACAATGGATTGTGGGAGCTGGACAATTTAGTGCTTTCTAATTCATACAATTTTAAAAATAGTTGACAGGCAGCCAGTGTAATAAAAATAAAATGGAGCTGATGTGATAATTTTTTGGGTTTCTAGTTAAGTACTCAAGCTGCAACTATATATACACAACTAGCTAAAGCTTATTTATTGAGCAGGACATTGACCTAGGGCATTACCAGTAATGCGTTACAGTAGTATTGACCTTAGTGAAAAATAAATATACTAAAATGTATTTACAATATATTTATTTCATGCTAAGTATTCTACAAATACATTTACATATTATGTACTTAATCAAAAATACTCTGCAATTGTACTTTTAGTATACTAAACTGGTATATTTAAAGCCTGCTAAATTGGAACAACTATTTTTGTACTTAATGCACTTTAATTGTGCAGAAGTAGTACTGAAGTCCAACTAAAGATATACTTGGATATATTTGACTGTGCTAAAGTGCAACTATTGCAAGTAAAGTTTATGTACACTTGAAATATTATCATACAATTCTCATCAATAGTGACATTAAACATATTTTTGATTAATATTAAGAAATGTGCTTTGTGCACAAGTAGTACTCCATATAAAATTTAATTATTTTTTATATCAGTAAGTTTTGAGCAATATGTCAGTAAATATGTTAATAGATTTGAACTATACTTAGTGTAAAATAAATGCATTTTAAATCTATTACTTTTTTACCAGGGGAATCATGCATGCATAAAGTAATTTGTCAGCATCTGAAACACTAAACTTGGATGGAGAATGCTGTTCTATATGTGATTTGCATCTTATTTTTGAGCAATGAATATGAGAACAGTAACAGTAGTAGTGATAAAATGCATGAGGAAGATTAGGGCAGTGAGAAAAGAAGAGCAGGACTGAATATGAAAAAGAGGAGCACAATGATGAACTCCCAGATCTGCTTGGAATGCAACATGAAAACATGCTAAAATTTTAAAACTTTCTGCAATTCTGCAAGTCATAGCCCCTTTCTAGCTAATCCAACAGTGTTTTTTAAACAGTTAAGTAGTCAGGGTTAATGCCACTTTAACAAATATCAATAAATGCCAGTGAACTCTCCAAATTAAACCCAAGGATGATCTTGATTTTTTTTCTGTGTTCTAATGATATGTGCACTTATGATACTTTACAGTGGCAAAACTTGGGATGACACATGCGAGCATACCAGGGAGTTCCAACATTTTTTGACCGAGTCTCCACACCCCAACCAGAAGAGAACTTTAACTGTTTTGTCGTTGTTGTTCTTGTTGTTTTGTTTTGCTTGCTGTTCTTCATTAAAGTTTTAGCACAGTGCATACACTGTTTTAAACATCTTTTGCATTTGTCATGAACTGCGTAACAGCCAGATAGTGTAACATGGAGAGAACATGCTACAAATATGCTGTTTCAACATTATTTTTAAAGATTTGTGCAGTGCAGTTTTAATATAGGTACGTTTACATGAACTGGGTCAATATCACCATAGAGTGCCTTTGACAGATGAAAATTTATTAAAGACATTGTTCAAGTTTTTCGTTAAACCACATGTTTATTCTTTTAAGAAGACTTTAAACTTCAACAATTGCTGGTTGGTCCAGCTCCTGGACCTTTAATAAAATAATTATAAGCAAAAACATTTGGACCAACTTACAAAATATGTCCACCCTGTCAGGGACAAATGGATACAGAAAGCAA
>JAZGTI010006908.1:0-21019 GCA_036877585.1 Botia kubotai | reverse complement strand
CCCCACACAAAGCCAAACAGAGCATTTAGGAACAGGTCAAAGGTCACCATAGTCCCACCTGGTGAGCCACAGGCATTGGCACTAACACAAATACAGATATAATCACTTTATCTGGCTTGCCCATGTTTTATCTGTGATGTAATTGGAGGAGAATGTGTTTTGCTATCGTGTGTCTCTTTCTGATTGGACGCCTGTGGTGAGGTCACTGCTGTTGATCCCTCTGTAAAAACGAACCTGGGAAGAGAGCAAGATGGAGAAACAGACTCGCATAGAGCTGTCCATCAATGCCCTTTGAGTGCAGGAAATGAGGAAAGAGAGGAAAAAAGCAGAGAAGGAATTCATAACATGGCCATCATTCCCTCTGAGGGTAATTGGTGGCGCTACATGAAGGAGATTTCAAACTAAATAAACAGCGTCCTGAAGGCCTTTCTGAGGAAACTTAACCTGGAGAAATTAACCTTAAAGATCCTTTCATTTTACCTCCCCTGCGTCTTTTCTCTAGAAAGACACAGTGTTTTTGAGCAAATCTTTTAGGTGAACAAATTATTCTCCTTTACTTCTATGGACTTGTATCAAGTCTTACTCATCTGAATTGTGTGACTGCTTTTATGATTTTTTGGATAAATCTGTTTAAAATATTTACATTAATGTTTGGTTGCCTTAACTCCATCAAATACAATTAATCAAATAGTCAAATATTTATTATATATATTGATAAATCTATCATTCACTTAAATATATGAATTGATGCTATAAATATATAAATCATCACAGTTAAACAAAAAAATGATTTTGAATAAATAACCATATTGTGCAAAAAATCTCTTGTATGCAGTAGTCACTTTGTTTTTTGGTGTTGTTAGCTACTGACAGGATGTATGTACAATGAGAAAAAAAATGTCTAAAAATCCAAACAGTTATTTTTGCAGTTTGTATCATGTGTGACGTCATGTTTTCCCACACAGAAATATAAACACAATTACTAGAAAACTGTAATGCTTACAAAAGACTTCTAGCTGACAGTTAATAGAAATTGGTTTAAATTAAACCAATTTCTAAACAAATCTGAACAAACAATTCTGATGAACAGAATCAAAAGGTGCAAGACAATGGGTTGAAAAATCCTGTACTCCATCTCTAACAGAAATGCAAACCCACCTAACTATTTTTCACAAGTTTATACTCATTTTTTTGGTCTCGTACTACATCTGTTTTACTCTCTCTCTCTCTATCTTGTTACATGTATTTGTTCCTCACTGCCTGTTTTTGACACTCATTCTAAGCCCTCATGCCAGACCTAAATGGGTCGCTTTGTGTGGTAATTTGCACCACTTGGACACCTTGAAACTCCTGTGGTTTTAAATTGAAGCTTAATTCACAACTGCCCCTTACTAACCCCCTCTTTTCTTGTCTCTTTCACCTTTTCTTAAGACATCCCCCACTGTCCCACGTTTCTGGTCTGCTACTCTTCACATCCTGAGATGTTAGTGGAGATTTGACCAAAACAGCATTGGACAAATAAAGAAGCTTTTATAGGGTCATTCTGTGTCAAATCAACCAAATTGTAAAAATTTTCCCAGCTCAAAATTTAAATTTTTAATAATATTATTACAGAAGCAAAACCAGCATAAATAGTATGGCCTTATGGCCTGAACACCAATGGTGTGAGGACCCTATTGGAACTGCTCTGTTTGTTATTATTTCTAAAATGGTTCACATTTTTTTGAGAGCCCAAACATGCTCAAAAACTAAACATGCACGCCATAAATGTACGGAAAAACAGCAGCAAGACAAATACAGATAGTTTTTATGTGCAAACGATTGTGTATGAGTAGTGCAAATAGTATGAACGTTGAACAATGTACAGAAAGTGCAAAATATGGGTAGTGCAAGTAAGAAAAACTTGACCATTAAACAATGTACATATGTGAAAAATAAAAGTAGTGGTAGTAGTAATAGTACCAGATTGTGAAAATATGAATAGTGCAAATGAGTTTAATTCAATTCAATTTTATTTATATAGCGCTTTTTACAATGTTACATTGCTTCAAAGCTTTACATAGAGAAACAAAGAATAATAATAAAAACACAGAACAAATGACATGTTAATGGTATTATTGCAAAATAATATGTGTGAAATGTATAAGACTGATTAGCTATACTAGGTTTACAGTATGTTTATGAATAAAGGGTTGACTGAACTGATAAAACCACAAAATTATTGAGCAAGATATGCATTCTAGCTTACAAAAGTAGCATACATACATAAAATATATACAATAAAATATTAGACCTTTACAATTTACAAAACCCTAGGCTAAGTTAGACGTCAGCAGTCTCCCAGCAAGCAAGCCAACACGGTGACAGTGGCAAGGAACCAAAACTCCAGTGATGTATAGATGGAGAAAAAACATTGGGAGAAGCCAGGCTCGACCAGGAGGGCCAGTTCTCTTTTGGCACGTTAAAGCTGCAATTTGTAACTGTCTTAGATACGAACAGTTGATTATAATTTATAGTTATTTATTGATGAAAAACTGATGGTTCCAATTATATTTGATAATATGTTGGGCACCGAGAAATCGTGCAAACAAAAAACGGTGAGGCATAATGTTACTAATTGCACCCATAACATCACACTGCTGTGACTAAGCAAGGAACAAAATATAGAAACTAACTAAGCTAAAAGTTGACATGTATATAACTGTTGGTTTACTAAAGAAGTCTATCAAATCCTGATGATCTATCTCAGGGTCATTTAATTTCATCTAGTCCCCCACCTTCTGGTCTCAGAGTTTGGATCCAGCTGACTACAGGACCTTGAGGAATTAAAGACAGACAGATTTAGTGTGGAGTCAGTACATCTGTTTTTGTGGGAAGTGTTCCCGGTTCCGGTTTACCTAATTAATGCAGCCTAATAATCCCTTAAGGGATTTGAGTAATAAATCCATATGACTATGTGTAGGCAAGATTAAAGAGGTGGGTCTTTAGTCTAGATTTAAAATGACAGAGTGTATCTGCCTCCTGGACAACACTGGGAAGACTATTCCAAAGTTTGGGTGCCAAATACAAGAAGGATCTACCACCAGCACTTTTGAGTTTATAAGTACTGGAACCAGTGCAGGTGTAATTAGATTGGTGGTGTGGAGTTCAGCAGGGTCACAGCCTCAGGGAAGAAGCTCTTCCTGAGTCTACTGGTTCAAGAGTGTAAACTCCTGTAGCGCCTGCCAGATGGGAGGTGGGTGAATAGTCCATGGTTAGGGTGGGAGGCATCCTTGATGATGTTCCTTGCCCTACCCAGGCAGCGCTTGAGATAAATGTCCTTAATGGAGGGTAAGTGAATGCCGGTTATCCGTTGGGCAGTTTTTTACCACTTGTTGAAGTGCTTTGCGGTCTGACAGGGAGCAGTTGCTGTACCATACTGAGATTCAGTTTGTAAGTATGGTCTCAATGGTACAGCGGTGGAAGTCCACAAGTATCCTTGGGCACAGGTGAACTTTCTTAAGGCACTGCTGCACCTTTTTGACTAGGGAGGAGGTGTTTATGGACCATGTGAGGTCATCAGAGATAGTAATAATAGTAATAATAGTACTCACCACTGGGCGAGGAGGCAGAGTTGGGCAGTTGCCAATGAAGTGGACACTGTCACCACAGTATAGGCACAAACAGTGAGTAATGTGATGTTGGTGTTCTGCTGGAGTTGGGCATTGGTGATTGAATTGCATTGGTTCAGTGGCTGGAGGGGAAGCAGATGGCGGTGATTGATGGTGGACTAGAATCTGGTAAATAGGCTGTTATTTGTTAATAAACCTGGATGGAGCATCACATGAGGTTTTTCAATCCCACATTATCGTCAAATGACAATGTCTTGACGAACCACTGGATCGAGACGATGAAATTCCGTAATGACAGCAATCTCATTCCAGACGATGGTGGCTGCCAAAGTTCTGAACTGTAAGGCGTATTCTGCCACAGATAAACACTTGACGTAGTCAGAAGGGTTGGCCATGAACTGACAGAGAATGAGCAGATTGACCAAACACCTCTTTGAAATGGAAAGAAAAGCTTCCAGCATACTGGTTAAAGATTCATCTGCATTCCACACAGCCTGTGCCCACTGCAGTGCTCTACTGGATAAAAAGGAGATAATACACGCAATCTTAGATCAATCAGTGGAATACAATTGGGATTGCATTTCTAATTGTAAAGGGCACTGCAGCAGGAAACCGCTACATTCATTTTTACCAGCAAATGTGATAGGTCGGGCCATGGGGCTGGTGGCGGAAGAAATGGATGAATGTGGCTGTAGAGATTGACATAGCATTGAAACCAGCTCTGCAAATGGGTTGTAGGGTGAACTTCTTGTCTCCATTTTATTTGGCGAAATGAAGGTGTTCAATGCAATTTGATGCAGAACAGTGATGTCATAGCCAAGGTGAATCGGATATGTGTTTAGACACAGGTTGGATGTCTGGATATCGGATATGTATCTGATTAAAATCCAAAATTGGAGTGGCTCAGAACGGATATGAAAAAATTGGATCTTGTGTAGATTTTTGTGTTTATACAAAATATGTGCAACAAATTAAAGAAAATAAATTTCTTAACTTTGGAGGGCTGGATGGAAATTGTGATGGCTGATCAACAGATAAGCACATATCTCAGTTGCTGCAAGTGGGGACGGAAACGAGAGTAGGGTAGACGCGGACAATGGAGCATGAGGCAAACTGTCAGACAAACCGTGTGCTCCAACAAAACATAGAAACAACACAAACCCGGGATGATCAGACTGGAGTCCTAACACTAGGTGTTTTTTAGGTAGTGATGCGGGATGGGCAGCAGGAGGAGTTTGCCAGATGGTAATTTATGGAGGTTTTGGAAGTGGAACCTTGTGGTGGTCTTGACATCCTTAAGACAAATTACCACTGGCAGCTTTCTACAGAGTATTTTTTTTTGTTTTACTCTTTCCAAGTGGGTAGAAGGAGACATGGGGGTGGTTGGATCTGTAAAATAAGTAATGTGAAATTAATACAAATAGTCAATAAATCAAAATATTGTGTTGAAAGCCTAGCAACTAATGCCAGTCTTTTCCACCTTCTTGTATGGCTGCAAGAATATTTGTGTAATGATGAGTTAGACTGAGTAGGATCCATCTGCAGCACAGGATTTATTAACAGGGTTGTACAGGCAATGTTACCAACGGTAATCAAAACACAACGTAGATCAGATATAATCATAATCAGAAAACAGGCGTGGGTCAAGACAGGCAGCAAACAATCATAAACGATAAACAATCCAAAAGTCAAGGGCAGGCGGCAAAGAATCAACAAATGATAAATAATCCAGGCAATACACGGTAGGCAAACAGAATAAACAATGGAAACCGCTCAGAAATGCAGCACTAGACAAACAAGCCTTTGCAAAGATTAAGAGACTGAGTCCAATTTAAATAGCGGAGCTAATGACGATCAGGTGACAAACAGGAAATGATCCGATCCAAGGTAGGTGCATGCTGGGATTTGTAGTTCGTTAAAACTTCTGTTAGTATTCCGGCGACAGTTCCCTCTGGTGGTGCGGTGGAGAGAGAGCTGGAGCCTCCACCGTAACAATTTTAGACCTGTTTTTTTTAAATATTTTTTTAACAGTGTTTGCTGTATTTTTAATAAGACAAAATGGGTCAGTTATCAGTCACCAGTTATTGGAGGGGAACTCTCACACTATATGCACACCTTATGTTAAACAATTTTAAAAAATAATTAATTTTGAAAACATGAATGGCTAGTCTTTATAGATGTCCAGAACTATATATGCAGGACTATTCCAAAATAAAGACCTACATTAACATAAAGAAAAATATAGCCATTCCACAATATAGACCTACAGTAACCTCAACTCAACTCTATTAAAATGAAAGAACATTTTTTGAAAGGGACACCCCACATAATGAAAGTGTGCATTAAAAGATATTAATATTTTATTTTTAAAATTATTATTTTATTAGAAAAAATGATAAATCTGTGCATAATATATGAAATAATATATGAAAGTAATATAAGGAAGTAAAAATATGTGTATGTGAAAAAGAATGTATGGCATGTGTATGAGAGTAAAAAATATATGTATGTGAAAGGAGAATGTATGTGTGTGAAAGTAAAAATGTACAGTAGGTGAAAGGAGAATGTACTGTATGTGTAAGAGTGCAGAATGAATCTGGCTTATACAGTTCCTCATATATATTCCTTCTCCCTAACACACTGAAGGCCTAATAGAGAAACATGGCTCTGATTTAAGTGATATAGCTGAAGATCCATCACCACTGGGAGAAAAGACAGGATGGCCTCGGTTAGCTGCCATCACAATAAAAAAGACAGAATGATAGAAACAAGGAAGTGATAATATACTTCCTTTCTGAGTCTTTCTGAGGTAAATCAGATCTGAAATATGGTTGTGTTTTCAAATGAATCGCATACTGAGCGCAGCAGTAGCCGTCAACAGTGCTGGACCTTCCAGATATGATATACGGTGTACTAGCTCTGCTCGCCAAGGCCACTGCCTCTCTGTCCTCAATCTATCCATCCTTTTCACAGTTCATCCGTCTTTATCTCTCCCTCCGTCCATTTATCTCTTCAAATGAGAACTCCATATCAGGGTCCTGCTGGTAGATCCTTGAAGTTGATTTATAACTGCTTGGCTGCTGAGATGTTCTATTCCATCACAACTCTTCAATCTAATGATGTGAGCAATTAACCACGAGACATGAGTAATTAGCCAATGAAAAGGTGATGTAAGTTATTTTGATGGAATGGCAGCCTAAAACATCCCTATTATATTGGGGTTAAATATGCATTTAATAGATACATCAACGGTTCCATAGTGTTGTTCAATTTATCTGTTCTCTGGGAATCATATAATTTCTTTCTGGTGTAAATATTGACCCTGTTCACATTATGTTAAGATATTTACACATTTTAAACAATGCAACATGTCCCTGCAACGTCTTTACCCTTAATTCTGAGAGGAAACAGAAGGTTGATTTTGTGAAACATCCATCTTTATATAGCTTTTGTGTCGTGTCCAGAACTGGGGTTCCAGGTTGTTGATGTTAGGCCGCTTATAGTTAGTCTCCTAATACAACAAAACCGCTGTGATATATTTCTCTTTCATGTTATCACTTTTGTTTCTGTTGTTCAAAAAAGAATGACATTTGCATTACATGGCAGACAGTGTTATCCATCCAATGCAACCTGCAGTGCATTTTTTATGAGTCAAAGTGTTCCCTGGGGATTAAACCCATAAGCTTTGTATTTCAAATGTTAATAAATGAAACACACATTAAGGTTATACATGCAGGTGGTAGACTGTCACATTTTGTAAGAATTAGCCACTAGGTGGAACTATAAGGAGGGAATTTACAAAATTGCTTCTATCTAAACAATGAAATAAATTTGTCAAGAAACTATAATTATTTAGGTTTTTTTACCAAAGAATAAGAGCTTGTCCAAAATTTGGTACAAAGAACAATCTGAGGACACGTCAAATTTTGTTTGGCAAATTTCCTGTGTTGTGGGGTGCTTAAAAAACATAATTGTTCTTAAAGCTTCGCAACTGCTTTAAAGGACAAACACCACTAATACCAAAACTATTCTTTCTTCACATTTCCAATCAGCTTTGCCCTTAAAGATTGTGGGTATATTTAAAACACTTAATAAATAAATAAATAAATCCACAATATACACTTTCTTGCCAAAAACATAAATGCAAACACAGTAGTTTATTTACATGAGATTCATTACCAACTGTACATCGGTTATAGTGTCTAAACACACAGTCATGCTTATTACATCAGAAGTCTCACACCCAGACTCAGTTGGCCAAAACTAATAATACAATAATTTATAAATCAAAATGAGGTTGTTATGAATATGTGTGTGTAGAACATTAAAGCATCATGCTGCATACTGTAAATCACCACCTGACTAAACATGACCTCAGCCAGCTGTCTGTGGAATTGTGGGTAATAATGTGGGTTGGTGTGTGTAATGGCGTATTTGTTTCTGTGTGTGTGTGAGATGCAAAGAAATTTGAAAATTTTCAACATTTCAATACATCTGTTAGGGTCGGTCAGACCACATGATCCTAATTATTACCATGTTTCTGTAAATGAGTGTATATATTTTGTGTGTATGTGTGTGTGAAATAGTTTGTTTATAACTTTTTTTTAGTCCATGTGAGATGGTTGTCTTGGAACAACCATGGTTGTGTGAAATGTTATACTTGTATGTGTGTGTCTGCTCAGGATGTTTGTCCCTTTGGCTCCACATGTTACTTACATTACTTCATAATGGGCCCATTGAGTCTTTCCATCTCACCTCAAACTTTCACACTGACACCTGCAACGTTCTGCAAATTGGCAGGCGGGACGGATTTAATAAACTGCAGCAGGGGGACAGTGTAAATCACTCCCTTACAGCACTAATACCAACACATTACACCCCTAGAGCCCAAAGGGCAGCTGCTTTTTCTCACATCCATGACTCATAAAATCCCTTTACCAGAGACCGACATGTTTGCTACCAATATCTCTTTGTTAGACATGGAGGAATGTTCAGAGCAAACGTGCAAAAGCCCCAAATTACTTGCACATTTAATCATTTAAAAATATATAAATGTAATCCAATTAAATAACAAATATCAAACAAAGTGTATTTTTTCCCCAAGCAAAAAACTTTGCAAAAACCCTTTAAATTTTATTCATAGGCATTTGAAAACAGTAAAACAGAAACAAAAGCTCCAGTAGATGCTTTGCCTTTCCCAGTATACCAGACATTACTCTGACCTCTAGAGGATCCAAACATCACAGATTCACGTCATGGCATTTTGGAGTAGAGATATTTGAATTGGGCTTTTATTCAATTCAAATATTTAGTTGTGATTAATCTAATATTTGTTATATTAACCACAGAATTAGCTTCAGTTATGGAAAGCAAGCCTTTGTGTAATTATTAGGCTCTGTAATTTGTGAATGACAAACATAGTGTGAATTGATTTACCAAACATGGAACTTAATGTAAATCATACCCTGTTGCAAGGTCTGTAATATGGCATGGTTAAAATAGTAGTTAAAATAGTGTAACTGCTCCTTCGGTGTAATGAACTACATGTCAAGAACGCACGGAGGAAGAACCCAATCGCAGACAGCGATAACACAAAAACCTTTTATTTAAGGAAAACGCCCACTAGGAGGTGAACGGGAGAACAAAGGGATATGGAAATTCAATACAAAATATAAATAAACTACTATAAACTTAAAGCTCCAATATACACAGGAAAAACCATTACACAGACGTGAATAACTAAAGCAAACAAGGCAAATCAATAATGATACAAAAACTTAAAAAACTGAACTAACTTTAAACATTCAACAAACGGTAACATTTAACATGAGCGCGGATGACACAGACGAGAGCAGACAAACAAGGAACCAACAAGGAGTATGAACAAGGTGCAAGGAGCACAAACAAAGCAACGAGGAGCAACACCACAGAAAGCACGGAAGAAACGTGGAAGACAGACACAGGACACAGGACAGCAGACACGAGGGCATTAAATATGACAGAAAGCAATTACAAACAGGTGCGTAAAATCAAAACAAACTAGGAAACAAGGGGGTGGGTTAATGACGCGGGACCGGAGAACACATGCTAGATGTGAACAAAGCCGAAGCCATGTGCCTCCACATAGAATGAACACTCAGAGCGTGGGTCTAGACTCTGACTCTTGAAACCGAAACCAAGAACAGACAGGACGAGTCGGAATCTAGCCTCACGCTCTGACATAGAACACAGACTGTGTCAGTACACTACACCTGTGATTACTCTACTAGGACTCCTCAGAGCTGGGTTAGGAGAGAGCTGCGAAACTCCTATAGATTTCCTTTTGGAGAATGGAATGTGGAAGTAACTCATGTCATGAAGTGATCAATAGTTCTAAACACTGAATAGTTACAGCACTGAACTCCATAAATTAAGTCAATAGCAAAAAAAGTCAATAACAGTATTCTATGAAGGTGGTTCTAACTGTGGTTAGCTAACACAAGCAACAAAACCGGTCATATTTTAACACAGGATACAGTGATTGGATTAAGCTACACAACACAGCTCCTCATGTTTATGGCATGAGGATGGAGCTGTAGCCAAGGGATCCACCATAACGAGGCAGAGCTGGGGATGAAGGAGCCTGAGGCAAAGCCCAAAGAGCTGGAGGATGTGACCAGATGAGGTGGAGCTAAGGAGCTGTGAGACACCAGCAGAGGTGGTAGATCCTGAGTAGAAGGCCGAGCCAGATAGCTGGATGGAACCAGTGGAGACGGGGGAACCAAGGAGTTGGGTGGGACCAGCATAGACAAGGAACCAACATGGAATTTAGGGGTATGGAGAGACCGGGTCATCCAGCAAACTTTTTAGCCGTAGGTAGAGGTGGAAGATTCAGCAGACACTTGCTTAGGAGTGGGCCCTGTGATCGGCTCTGGCCTCGGGATGGATAATGTGGCTGGCTCTGGCTCCAGTACGGACCCTGTGGGTGGCTTTGCTGCTCACACTCGTGGTCCATGGTGGGCACTAGCTCAGGCTCTGGTTCTGTGCTGGGCTTGGGCGTCATGCTATCTGCCTCGCAGACTGTGAGGAGGGAACCGCAGCTCAGGAACACCAATTCCACAAATTCAGGAAATGTCCCTTGAGAACATTCTTTGGATGGGCATGTCTTGGACCACTCATTCAGGCTGGCATGGTAAAATGTGCAGAGAGAGCGCTCTGGCTTGGAGGATGGCCCACCGAGAAAGATGTAATGTGGCATAGCTTGGTGGGCAATGTCGGTGGCTTCCTAAAATGATGCAGCTAAGTATCCTCAACTTTTTTGTGGACCATGGGGCTAGATATTCTAGCAGAGAATGGCTTATTCCAGGACCCCAATACATGCAGTGTGGAGGTCTAGAAAGGGTGGAAGACCCCGACATGGAGGCTGAGCTCTAGGTTGGAGGAAGCATTCATCTAGCTTACTCTGCTTCTTTGTTTACACTTTCTCTGCTGGCCAGTTGATGTTCAGTTTGGCCACAGCACAAGCCAACTTCCACTAACTCCTTATACTGCGGGACGGGGCTGGCAAGTCACCTAGATCCTCTGCATCTATGATGAGAATGTCCACCTTCTCTGACAAACTCAACATCAAGCTCTCATCCAGGGTGGAAGTGGCCACAGAACGGCCTTCCAGGTCTCGAGCTTGAATACTGGAGCCAGCAGATGAAAGCACAGAAGGGACCAAAGCTTCAAAGTCTCATACTCCACCAACTCCATGAGTGAAGCTGCTGGCCTGACTCAGCCACCGCAGAGCCCCCACCACAAGGACTTTAAGCCTGGCCGTCATCCTCAAACAGAGCCAGGCAGGAGCAGAACATCTTGCTCCCTTGAGGGCTGACTGTGCATTCTCTACTCATTTATTAAGTGATGTAAATTTGAGGAGCGCTGTGCTAGCAGCAGCTGAATTTTAGGGCCACTGGACACAACCATCAAAGACCTCATTGTGAAAATAAATACATTAACTAGATTTTTGTTAATGCCTGTTACGGTGGGGCTGAGCTGACAGTTGTGCTTGTGCTTAAAAGAGGACGTGGGACACGAAACTAAGTAATCGATATTTAATGAAAACACAGAATTACACGCAAACACCAACCGTACAACAAAAAGGGGCGACAACATGTGCTACAGCAGTAAATGGTAAAAATAATAAAAGACAAAGCAAGACAATGAACATATAATCCAAAGAGCGTGGCAGAGGTATCCAAAACGTTATCCAAGAGAGTAATCCAAGAGCGTATATCCAAAAACCAGGTAACCACAACTGAATACAAGCACTAGACCCACGAACAACCAAAGAACTCCTAAACATGACATACATACAATAACCCACAAATGACCCAAGAAAACAGGAACTTAAATACACAGACTAATCAAACAAACACAGGTGAAACAGATTATACAAAACAGGAAGTGACATAAAAAACAATGACATCATAGACACGCGACAAAACCAAACGTCATAATAAAAGTCCAGAGCTCCTTGCGGGAGCTCGACCACATTACAATGCCTTTAGAAAATGCAAAATTGCTGTATTAACAGGAAAAAGTTGCCAAGATAATCTTTATTTATAATTACAACATATAATTACAACATTGTTTTTTATTAAAAACAACAACAAAGTGCCTCTCAGGTTTTGATGTATTTATTTATATACTCCTTTGAGTGGGTCAGTGTCAGAGGGGTCATGAGTATGCTGCTCTTGATTTTTTAAATGCTGTACACCCTGTGTGTGTGTGTGTGTGTATTGCCTTGAACCATGTGTTAGTAATTTCAGTGTGTATTCAACACACAGAGAGGATCAAATGTTTTGACTGGTTCCCGGGACCACTTGTGTCAAACAGAACTTTGTTAGATGATTGGTAGTGATATAAATCTATGTTGATGAAAAGAATGGCTGCTGGCCTCTGGTTGGCTGATCAACATCCTGTGGTCTCACCCTGAGCCGCCTGCTTCTTTCTTAACAGACTCGAAGGAGGTTATCCAAAGAACAGTCCCACGGGGACAGATACTCGACACCCTTCTCATTTCATAATTGGATCTGGACCATCTGCAAAAACTTATTTCGAAACTTTTCTTGGGTGTGAAGTTTATGCAGGACATTTGCCTGCCGAGAGAGGTGTGGGACTGTCTGATTTTCGATTGTCTGGAGCAGGTGCAGAATTCCATGTTGTCAGTTTAATTCCACAGTGTTTGTGCAGACCCGGTCTCTTCCAGGGTCTGCTCATGAGATTTTGCTACATGTCTCTTTGTTTGTGCAGATACATGGTGACGGCTCTCCCAGAGGCATATGACAGAAACTATTAACAATACCATGGCCAAGGTCTTTAATTTGTGGGAAGCTTGATTTCTAGATTGACATTATTAAATTTTCCATGATTTTCTGGAGTTTTTGCAGGGATGTTTAGTTTGTAATGTTTAAAAAACCCTTCAGGCTGAGGAAAAAACATGAACTGGGCAGAAATGACTAATTAGGAAAAAATTTAATAGTCTCTTTTCCAAAATATTGTGAGCTATTTTACTTTGTACTGTCTAGAGAGGAAGCAGGTTTTTATGTTGAAGGTCATCATGGCATTCTTAATAGCTGATAATAATTGTACAATTATCTACTCACTGTGTAAGGAACCTCCACTTTGTTGTTAGAGTTGTTCTTCCAGAAACAGAGAGCAACTCCGGTTTTGGCAAACACCAGGTCTCTTTTAATCAAGAGTTCAGAAGATCTGTTGCTGGAGTCCTTTGAATCTTTGAAGTAAGATCCACATTTTCTGGCATGGTTACAAACACATCTTCAGGGCTTCTCTCTATGAGAGGAGATACCTGAGAAGCCAACAGAAGAATGGAGAAGAAGGCTCTTGTGTCCATGTTGCTTCAGTTGTTAGAGATGTTCAAAATGCTCCTGTATTGAGGTTTGGTGTCTGTGTGCTGTGATGGACTTTATATGCAACTACATCAAGTAGATCTTAGTGTCCTGGGTTTAATGAATGTAACTAAAGGAAAGGAACTGTTTCACTGAAATGGGCATGCTGTTTATACTTGAAATGTATTTTGTACATTGTTTTATTTGTTAAAACAGAAATGAAACATTGATATACTGATATATAGTGTAAAATAATTTGCATACTTTGCCAACTTTGCACTGTTCTTGTGATGAGTAAGTACATGCATTTGAGTGTAAAGCAAAAGAAAGTTTTGAGACATACTATTTTATAACGGAAGTGAATGTTGTTGCATAGATGCACATTGTGATCGATAACAATCACATACATCAATAACAACTCCTCCATGCATTTCAGCTTTTCAGCCATTATTTCCAATATCAAATTTTCTAATATTAATTTTTTTTCTCCCTCTCGCAACGAGTTGTGTGTAATACCAGGCACCTGGATGTTCATGAATCTGCAGTCACTGAGAAGGCAATCCCAGAATGCATTGCAATAAGCTTTGTGAAAAGTTAATTCAAGATGGCAGACAAAGTGAGAGAATGTTGAACATAAATGTTTAATCACTATTTAAAAGTATCAATACAATCAATAAATCTAAATTAAAATAGACTATGGCACCTAATATTTGTATTTCTATGCTTGTATATGTGTTTTTTGAGAGTATTATGCTTGTATTGTATTTTTATGAGAGTATTGTGTTAGCTTGTTTGTATTAGCACGTTCAGCAACATTCTGTATACTTTTTATGGAATATATTGAAAATAAATATCCTGTGCTCTAAATATGCATGAGGAGAATTTGTATTTTTTTGATGCACTAAGTCAAAGTCCCTGTCAAGGCAAGTCAGTTCACTGGACAGCCATCTTTGGAATGCACTTGAACAGCTGTATTAAAATAAAATCAGACTGCATCTTGAACAGTAATAACGCTCAACGCAAATACATATTGGCTCTTTAACTAGTGGCATGTATCAGTTATATAAAAGGTCTCACTTAGTTGCTGCATATTAGGAGCATTCCAAATCTGTCAGATGTAAGACTCTAAGAAGGTTAGGATGGTTCCTTAGAAAGTGCTAGCCCAGTGTTTCTGCTTTGTGAGTAAATTTAGCTGCTCTTTCATTGCTTCATGTCCTCTATGACCAGTCACTATGGAGAGGACCCATAAGTCCACTCACTATGAAAATAATACCTGCCGGCTTTTAATGGCCCAGTAAAAGCTCTCGCTTGTGCTCAGTGTGATTTGTCAATGACAGCTGTGACATGTCAATGATGAATCACCCAAGCCATGTTTTACAGGAGTATAATTGAAACAAAAGTTTTTATATTCCACTTTATTACCCTTGGAATTGGAGAACGGAGCATCTGTAGCTCTAGTCTGCCAGTGCTAGCTCCTGCAGTCCAAATCAGCCCTGTTTATTTTGTGTTTATTTTTTATTTCTTTTGTGCCTAAACCTTCCATTCAAGCAGCAACTTTGCAGCGATTCTGACTCCAACTCTCTTCTGATGCCCTGCTTAAGGCTACTGTTGGATCTGCTATCTGGTTGTATTGTTTACAAAGCAAATGAAACAGCTCTGCTCCTTGGATGGTGTTTTTATGATGGTGCATGAGCTCTGTTGCAGGCTGTGGGTAATGCGTCACACTCAGCTCCAATCATCAAGTATTTATGCCCGCTCAATCAATAATCAATCCTCTTAATTAATAGGAAGCATCCTGCAGTTCGGTATGAATCCATTAGATGGCAGTAGAATGTCAGAATGGGACAGATATGTAAAATGCAGATTAATTTAAGCTGTGTGAAACAACACACAATACTCTAAGGCAATACTCTTACTATATCTTCAGTATATTTATTGTGCATAGTTTGCACATTTTCTTTATGCATAGAATGGTTGATAAAATGTACAGTTTACAACTGATAAAATAATGTATCCCACAATGCAATGCACATTACTTAGCCTTTAATTTATGGTGTGATGAAATAAACTATAAATAATTACAGTCATGATTTTTAACATCTCTGTTTTGACTTATCATACTTCTGAAAGTGAAGACATTTTTACCCATTTGTTTTGAATTTAAGTAGCAAGACACTATTCCACAGTCTCATATTCCTAAGTAAGAATATTGGTGGTCGGTTTGCTTCCCAAATTCATCACTACAAACCTCCAATGACCCAAATCAGATTCCTCACTGTAGGCTAAACAAGCAAAAGTCCATGTATGTCTGATCTCTGTCACTCTTGTTAAATGCATGAAATTCTGTGTGACATGCAGGAAAGGCGGAATAAGACTCGGTTTGTTTGTGATTAAGGATCCATTTATGAATAGCCTGTAAGAAGTAAAGAAGTTTCTTCAGGCTAGTGTATGTTTCCTCTATTCACAGTGTCTAAATTTATACGGTCGGCAGACATTGCACGGCCTTGTTGTCTTCAGACACACACTGCTGTCCCATTGATGCATGCGTAAGTAAATCCAGAAGGTGGCTGGTCTGATGTCATCTTCTGCATTAATGAATTTGTCTTGGACAGAATCTGTTACATGTTACATTTACAGACAGACAAAGTTCTTACACCAGTGACACATGGATAAAACAAATGTTGCCGCGTACAATTTAAAGGTTTAACCAGTCAGATGATAAAATGGCCTTTAAGTTAGATATTTACATTTAAATTCACATTGTATTTACCATTGTCCTAATAAACAAACTTTAATTCAAAATGTATTTTATACGTGATTCTAAATCTTGTGACTTATAGTTATGCTCATACAGTAAGTTTCTAAGCCATTATGCTTACGACTTTCTCCTGGTGTACAATAAGACAGCAGGTGAAAAAAATCAATAGACTTTGTAGGATCCATAGAATCTGAGATATATTCTAGAGACCAGAATATTACAGAGACTTGCGTAAGTAAGCAACCACCTAGTAACATCCTAGCAACCATGTAGCAACATTTACAAATCAGTCAGCACATCATAGTAACTCTATAGCAGTAACGCCCTAGCAATCACCCAGCGACAAGTACAGCCAAGCACTACTTACATTTCACTGAAAATATTGGAATCTACATTTGTTATGCCTTTTCTTGACACAAATAACCTCCAAATAATTCTTGTATTGTATTATATTATAATTGTATTATAATTTGTTATATTGGATTTTGGAATTTGAGTCTTTCGAAAATTGAGAAGCTGAAGCTGCTTAGGCAGCAAAGGAAACAGTTGCACCTTGTCTCACAAGCAAAGAGCAGATTAGTTTCCTCATAAATCATTTTAATTGATTTATTGAGTTTATAACTACTGTAGCTATCATATTGTGATAGATAAACATTTGACAATTCAGTTGAGTCAGTTAAAAATTGGACAATGCACAAAGAAGGCTAAGATTGCTACGTTTCATTCAACATTCAATGCCAAAGTCTTTATTTATATGATTTCTTGTGTATGACCAACAGAAAACACAACATGTGGTTTATGACGGCCATATCAGTGATCTTTAAGCAGAAGAAACTGCTGAGTCCACCCAACAGCAAAAATATGTCTGCAAGCAATTCATTTTTCATTTCAAAGCAGTAGTTTTCACAACATAAGTTGTTAACTGTCAGTCTCTGTATATCACTAAGCATGCCACTCTACTCACACTACAACACCCATCATGCACACAAAAACTGCAGCATACTGCATGTGGACCTATTTTTCCAAACACTAAGGTGAACACGGAGAGGTTCAACTGTATTTGTCAGTAAATAAATTGAATAATTATAAATGTAATGTGTTTGTAAACGTTTAGCACCTTTTATATCATACAGATTTTTACGCTGACCTAAGCAGCTGTTTGCATTTATAGCTTTGTGTTGATGTGATTCTGCAAGTACAGAGTCAATGTCTAATGGCTATTTTAATCATCTTGGAGGATTTATCTGGACATCACAGCAGTTGTGGTCTGTGTAAATGTGACACATTACATTTTAGGAGAGAAGCACAATGCAGAGACTACGGTGTAAATTTGATGCAAAGAATTTGTATCTGTAGGTTTGATAGTTAGCCCAGTTTAGATAGTATAAGGGAGATAACTACTGTACTTGATACTTGAAACACGTTATTTTTAAGTATGATTATTTTTAAGTATGTTGGATTATGTAAAGCCTCCAGCACTGTTTCCTGCAGCTGCAAATTATGAAATTTGTGTTAAACATTTATTTGTTAGTCATCTGATTTAACATTTGATTTATTAGTCAAAGTTCTCAACCATCACTGTTTGTGATTGGGCTGCATATTTACAGTATAGTATTGCATGGCCTAAAGCTTTAGAACAACATTTAAAATCTTTCTTCACCATTGTTCTTACGTTTTTATACTTAATCTAATCTGAAGCCATAAACACCATGAAGTTCATAACCCCATGGTTATACCAAATTTTTTACACTGTGAAAGTAACTTTACAACCCAAAGCTGTCCCAGTCTGCGACCTTACACCTTTGCCAAGCTGTTAACCTCGTTCTCTTACGTGGTTGTAACCCACATTAGTCCCTGTTTTATTAACCCACAACCGCTCCTAGTAGTGAGGTGAAGATCAATATGGAATTTGTTGATCACAGGAATGCTAGATCTGTGCATAACAAGAACCACACACTGCTTTCTCGCTTACAGAGTTCAGAAATTGAGTGTATCCAACACAAATGTGTTTGCACAGCTTGGAAATCTGACCTTCAGATTTCATTCAAGAGCCCCAACATTGAAAAACAAACAAAAACTATCAGTTTTCTCCATCGGCTTGCATTCTGCTGAGGTCTAAGAAGCTTGGCTTATTGACACAATAGATGTTCTCACCACTTACAGAGGACCAAGATGAGAAGCCGCCTCTTGGATGCTAGGCCTGGTTTTCATGTTCTTGTAAGCTACACCTAAATTACCCACGATTGCTTCCAGAGGCTGATCTTTAGCCACTCACATATGAGATGGAGTGTTACAAATACAACCCCATGGATTGAATCCAGAAACAAGTCTTTCTTTTTCCTTCACTCTTTAAGTGAAGTATTTCCATAAATTTGACAGCACTTAACTCTTGGTATATGCATTTGTATGTGTGCATCTAAGTAACCCATCCTAAAATTGCTGTGTGGACCTCTTCCAAATCCTGTGTAATGAAGCACAGACTATTTCATCACTTGGTAAACTAATAAACAGAGATGACGTGGCAGCCTGCACTTCTAATCAAACCTGACGACAACTGACAGGAAGCCATTAGCCTCCTATTCACCAAATGAACATTTTTCTGAGCAGGGCCAACAGGCATGCCAGTGGGGCCTCCAAAGCTCCTTCATGAAGCCATTATATGCCCTGCCCGACACCCAGCTATGCCCTGACATAGGGAGAGAGGGCAGAGGTCAACTCGACCATTAGCAGCTTATTTACAGGGCTTCACTTCATATATTCAGAACTCAGGAGACATAAAGCACAAAACATTGGGTGAGCAATGTTGGGGAAATAATTTCTTTTGAGAAAGTAGTTAGATACAGTGCACATTACCAGACATAATTACCTATATTAGTTCAATTTCAAGTTAGCTTTATTGTCGTTTTTTTGTTAGCTTTATTGTCAATTAATAAAACTGTTAAAAATAAATTTGATCAGGAAGGATCTTGAAATGTTTAAAGCTGTTATATGCTGTTTATAGTTATTCCAAATGTAAGATATACAGAATTTAAAATTGTTTAAAATTATTTTATTATTTAAAATTCCAAGAGAATTAAAAAATAAATTACACTGTAATCCAGCTATACACACACACACACACACACACACACACACGTATGTATATACAATACAATGTAAAAAAAAAAAACAAGTAAGAGACAATGAGCTTATTCTAATATTCTATTCTAAAGCCACTATTCTCTTCAGCTAAGAGCTCTCTCTGAAATCTTGCTGATCTCTGTAAACTTTAACTCTCATTAACCAGCTTAGAATATTTTCAAAACTGATCTGAGATCAGCCCCAGTGGTCTCAGGAGGATTAAAACAGCAAAAGAAAGATTTGAAAGTAATAAGAGACAGACAAAATACCATGATGCACTGGGAATGATCTCATAGGTGAAAAGTGATGCTTGAATCCCAGCTGTTGGGTTAAATATAGTGCTGGGCTTTGGGCATTTCTGAGAGACCTGTGAAATACAGGAATAGATGTTGTCACATGTCACTGTTTGTGTAGGAAGGTGAGACTCTCACTCAAAAATCATGGTTTAAGGGGATTGGGGGGTGGCAGTGCAGGTCACAGAGGTTGTTTTGAATCAGAGGAACTCGTGGTTGTGGGTGATTGACATTTTAGAAATGCAAACACACTTTTATAGTGTTGGCTAATAACACAGTCATTATATTACTGTGGGAATCTTGTTTCCACCTTCCTAACACATGCAGATACATTTATTGTATTTTTAATTAAAACGTGTATACACAAAGTGTATACACACTTCCTGTCTAAATTATTTGTATCTCTTGTCCCAAACAATGGAGTTTACTGATTTTGGATGTATATCTGTATGATGTGTGTGTGTGTGAGCACCCCCTCCTTTGCTCCATAATTATAGGGGTCATAATTTCCATGCGTCACAGTGTATAAAGCTTTATTATGGCCGACATGAAGGATGGAGGGGTAGGTTATGGACCCCATCAACACACATCACACATTTTCTCTCTGTTGCTCTCTTTCTCATACACACATTCTTTTATAAATTTGTTTTCACACATACACTCACTCGCTCTCACACGCGTCGTTCACTTATCTGTCTAAATTGGGACATTCCAACTTTTCACATTTTTCTACCTTGAAGTACTTTGCGTTTTTAAGAAATATTTTTTATATTACAGTAATGAGCTTAAGAGTTGTTTTGCATAATGGTAATTCATGGGTGAAACTTATCAAATGAAAGTAATGTCACAATGCAAAATCCKCAATGCTCCTAAAATAGACTTCATTCTTGACTGGTGCTTCATGTTCATCATTTAATTTGTGTAAATGAGGTGTGAAGTGTAGAATGTTTGTAAAGTGTCTTTTAATAATACGAAATAACGAAAGTGGCATTTTGTTTTAATAGTAACCTGTAATTATTCTACATGACAGTGATTTACATGTATTAGACAAAATAATAACTGAATATACTGTAAACAAATGATCCGGTTCAGATGTTCTCATGATTTTTAAAATTGTCTGTTGCTTGTATGAGCATCAATATCTGTTTGTGAACCTATATCTGTAGTTTGTTCTTTGTATGCTCTGCACATTCTCAAGCACAATGACTCAATTTTGAAATCCACTTTACCCTCAGGACAACTGAGGGACTTTTGCATGCACAATTATCACAAAAGGCTGCAAAACAGTCATCAGTGTTTGAGACAACACATGATGGTAGTTTTGAACAGAATAATTTCTGTTATAACATCAGTAAATATCTGTTT